>CAOJBK015107506.1:0-11982 GCA_948294925.1 Codiaeum variegatum
TATTTAGAAGGCTATTTTCATTATAAAATTGCTTACTGATAATACAATTTCAAATGCTGCACATTCCATGTGCGAGGGATTTCCTTGCCTTATAAAGTTTGCAGTTTATAGGTTCCTGGTCCAATGACTTGGTGAACCTTGAAGGGCCCTTCCTAAGTTGGGGCAAGTTTTCCGCATCCTTCTCTCTTTCTAGTTGCTTCGAGGCTCCTCATCACCAGACTTCCCTCTTTGAAGCTTCTATTTTTTACTTTCATGTTGAAATATTTTGCAGCCCTCTGCTTGTATGCTGCATTTATGATTATAATTTCTTCTCTCAATTCTTCTAACAAGTCCAGTTCAATCCTTCTCACAGCGTCATTGTCTTCACAGTAATGAACCCTTCTGCTAGGGAGTCCAATATCTACAGGAATGATGGCTTAGGTGCCAAAGGTTAGAGAGAATGGAGTTTCTCCGGTTGCCTCCCTTGGCGTCATTCTGTATGCCTACAACACATGATGGAGCTCTTCGGCCCAGCTTCTTTCGCACCCCTCAAGCCTTCTTTTAATCCCTTAGAGGATCGTTCTATTCATGACTTTTGCCTGCCCGTTAGTTTGAGGATGTGCCACCGAATATAAGTGTTGTTTAATATTCACACCGTTGCAGAATTCTCTGATTTTGGCGTTATTAAACTGTTTGCCATTATCACTAATTAGTTGGTAGGGGATTCCAAATCTACAGATGATGTTCTTCTATATGAACTTGATAATGTTATCAGCTGAGATTGTGGCTAGGGGCTCTGCTTCCACCCATTTGGTGAAGTATTCCATTGCTACTACCAAGAATTTTCTCTGACCTAGAGCCATGGGTAGAGGGCCTACAATGTTGATTCCCCACTTCGTGAATGGCCATGAGATGTACAAGGGAACTTATTCTATGCTTGAGGAGTTTATCAGATTGGAAAACTTTTGATATGATGGGCACTTCTTCATAAGGGACCTTGAATCCATCTTCATGCTAGGCCAGTAATATCCTTATCTGAGAGCTTTAGTTGCCAGGGCCTTCCCCCCTATGTGTATCCCGCAGGATCCTTCATGAATCTCCTGGAGGACATACTTGGCCTCGCTTGGCTTTAAGTATTTTAGCCAAGGGAGCGAGTAACCCCTCTTGTAAAGGATGTTGTTGTGAAGGGAAAAGTGAGCACTCCTCCTTTTGGTTTTCCTCGCCTCCTCCACATCCGATGGTAGTTTGCCCTTTTCAAGATAAGCTTTGATAGGGTCCATCCAGCTGGGCTCGTCACTTATTTCCATGATCTCCTCCCCTTCCATGATGCTAGGAGTTGATATTGATCCGATGAAGACTTTGTTTGGATATCCTGAGGGATGAGTAGCTGCGAGCTTACTCAAGCTATCTGCCCGTCAGTTTTCGAGCCTTAGGACTTTTCTACATTCCACCCTGATCCCTTTATCCTTCATCTTGTGGATTTGGTCTCTCACAATAGCCAAAGATTTCACCATTTCTTCCTTCTTAGCCTCAAATATTCCTTCTACATGTCCAAGGACCAACTACGAATCACTACATATGATCAGGTTCTCCACACACAAAAAGTCAGCTAGTATGAGCCCTTGTACAAGTGCTTCATATTCGGCTACATTATTTGTGGTGGGGAAGTCTAGCTTCAAGGTGTACTCCAAGAGGACCCCTGCTCCATTCTTCAGAACTATACCGACTCCACCATCCTTCTGAGAGCTTGCATCATCTATAAACAACTCCCAACTAATTGGCAAACCTGCTTTGATTTTGTTTTTCTCGGGATATTCTTCGGGGAATTAACATTCAGATATGAAGTATGCCAATGCATGGGCCTTGATTACTAATCTAGGCCAATACAAGAGGGCATATTTTCTAAGCTCTATGGACCAACATAACATTCTCCCTGAGGTTTTCGGTCTGTAGAGTGTCTTTTGGAGGGGCTTATCTGTCACGACTACTCCTTGGTGTGCCTGGAGGCATACTCTAAATTTCTTGCAAGATAACAAAAGAGTATAAGTTGATTTTTCCATTAGAGAGTAATTCATTTATGCCCCCTGAAGGACCTTGCTGAAATAATATATTGGCTTTTGAATCCCCTCTTCTTCCCTTACTAACACAGCCCCCACTGCGTATGGAGAGGCGGACAAGTATATCAGCAACTCCTCCCCTAGTAATAGCCTGTTCAGTACTTTCTCTGATCCCAAGTAGTCTTTAAGCTCCTTGAAAGCCTTTTGACAATCCTCAGACCAATCAAAGGATGCATTTTTCCTTAGTTTTTTTAAAAATGGAAAGTACCTCTCTGCTGCTTTTGACATGAACCTGCCGAGGGCTACTAACCTCCCTATCAACTTTTGTACTTCTTTTATGTTCCTCGGTGTTGGCATGTCTAAGATAGATTTTACCTTATCTGGGTTGGGCTCTATCCCTCTTTCACTAACTTGGTAGCCGAGGAACATTTGGTCATTTTATCAGATTCAGACCCAAACTCAGATTCAGACTCAATTTCAGATTTAATCTCAGCTGGTGGAGAGAGGCTTGCTTCATATGAGTAATTGTCAAGCTTCTTTAGGAATGGCTTGATTAAGGTAGAGAGGTCAGTATTTTCCTCCTTGTCAGTCAGGACAGCTATATCGCCAAAGAGGCTAGCTTCCATGTTATCTTCGTAATCATTAGCTGGAAAATAGATTGGCTGACAATCTTCCGACAGTAGCTTGACATCAGAGAAGAGTTCAAATCTATGAATCCTAATACTAGTCACAGGACAAACCCAAGGCTCAGGAAAAGCATAGTAAGGAATTGTCTCTCCTTGCTTCGTAAAATATCCATTCAGGGTCATAAAATAGGGCCTCATGGGAATGTCAGCTTCTCCCTCTCTTTTAGTTATTGCAGACCTTTCTCTTACTTTGGCCTTTTCCTCTGCAATTTCATCATCAGTTGGGTGATAACCCATGCCAAAAAGAGGAGTAGAAAACTTAAACTCACCAAAAGATTCAACTTGTTTTTGATATTTACCTAAGCCCAAAATAAGAAAGTATGCCATATGCTTTATGATATTTCCAATCATTGGGTTGCAGTATGAGTCAAAGTCCATAGCAATTGCTTCTTTCAAATTCTCTGTAGTCTCGATGAACTAGACAAATGAGAAGCCAGATAAAGGATATGATGACAGCTCAAGTTGAATTTCTAGAATGGGAATTGTGTCTAGGACATTAGATTTTCTAGACGTGTCAGCCTTAATTGTGACTATTCCATTCTTAAGAAGGAACTTTACTCTTTAGTACAAAGTGGAAGGCACCACCTTAGCTTGGTGGATCAAAGGTCTTCCCAGAAGCATGTTGAAACATGAAGGCACATCAATCACTTAAAAAGGGATTTTGAAATTAGTTGGGTCCATGGTGACATTCAGAGTCACCAACCCAAAACTTCTCTCTTTGAATTGTTATAAACTCGTGCTATATGATCAGAAAGGGTAAAGTTAGCAACCCGCAAACCTAGATAACTTGCCACCTTGAATGGAAAAACATTGAGGGTAGAACCATTGTTAACTAGAGTCATTAGTATAATCTTTTCCATCCTAATGATTATGATGTAGAGAGCACCATTATGTGTTCCCAAGGTGGGATTTCATTGTCACTGAAATAGATTGATGTTACCTTTATTGAGCTTGTGATGGATGCAACAAAAGTGTCTGAAGATATGTCAATTGGTACTTGACATTGGCTCAGTACCTTACAAAGTGCTTGGTGATAAGGATAAGAGGACATCAACAAACTCCATATAAAATGTTTGCATGAGTTTTCTTTAATTATTTGAGAAAGGGGTCCTCTTCAGGTTTAGGAGTTTCCTTAGATTGAGCCGCATGTTGGCTTGCAGTTTGTCATTGAGTAGAGGGTTCTTGTGTTATTCTCCCATTTCTTGTTATGGCATTAATTTCAACACCCAAATCTCTCAGGTCAATGACACAGTTGTAGTCATATTGGATTGACTTCCCTAAGAAAGGTAGGTCATCCAAGTTGGAGTAATTGAGGGAGATAGACTTCCCTAATGATAATTACTTAGAGGCACAAAAACATATATCAAATGTGTGGAATCCCCTTCATTAAATTCTACTAAGATAGCATTGACATTATGGTTAGGAAGAGGATTTGTGCCAATATTAGGCTCAATAGTAGGCGGTAGAAGTTCCTTAGTATCTATTAAGTCTTGAATTTACTCCGGAGGGATTTGCAATTGTCAGTTTTATGGTTAGAACCTTAGTGGCAATCACACCCCTCAGCTATGTTAAAGTTATTGGGCAGAGGGTTTGGAATCAGTTTTGGCTCCAGAGTTTTGATTGCACCTCCTTCTATACATTACTTTATAATGAGGCGTAGTGATGCCCCACCCAGGTTGGTGAATTCCCTTCTTTTGATTTGGATGGGTTTTTGCGTAGAAATTACATTGATTGTACCATCATTTTGAGTAACATTGGCTTTTCTGAAGTGGGAGGATGATGTCTGGGTTTTGTCCTTTGAGAGACCAAAGTCAAGCCCATCTTTAAGGTGAGAACCAACATTAACCAGTTCTTTGAAGTTGGGCAAATACCATGTCATCAATTTGTCTCAATACATAGGTAGTAAATTTTTTACAATGATGTCGATCTTTTCAGAATCAACTAGCCTATTTACCATTTGGGAGGCTTTCTTCCTCCATCTAGTAATAAATGCAGAGAATGTTTATTTTTGAGATTGCTTTATTGTTTCCAAATATGTTCTTGTTACATCAACCTCTTCATTATATGAATATTGTTTTAAAAATGCATTACATATAGATTCCCAACTCAGTTTCTTGGAATCATCAAATTGTACAAACGAGTTCAGAGCAGCACTAGTAAGCAACTGTTGGAAGAGTTTAGCAAGGAGTTCACCTTTCATGCTCAAAGGAAAAAGCGTGCCATTATAAATCGTCAAGTGGGTTGAGAGGCAAGTAGTGCCATCAAACTTCTCAAATACAGGCATATGAAATTTGGGAGGAAGTTTGGCATGAGGAAATGGGCTGAGAACCTTGACATTAATAACATTATCTTTCTTTTTGATGGAATTGATGGTTTTCTACATTTCCTCATACTTTTCAGCCATATTCTTGAGAAATGGATGGCCTTAGACCCCTTTTGAAAGGATCTACAGAGGGGCAGTAGGGGTTGTGGTTCCACAGTCAGTTGGTGGAGGCAGAATGACCACATCCTTAGTGGCAGTTTCTTTCCCAAAATTGGATGATGTGGATGTATGATGGGCTTGCTAGACCCAAATATGAGCCATCATGGCTTAAAATTTTTCCTAGATATTCCATTCTTAGGCTTAGATCATTACAGTCACAGTCTCTTGTTGCTTTTTAATAGCCTCGTCTTATTTTTTTTAGGATTTTAGCAAGCATGATAATAATTTCAGCTGGGGTAGCGATGGCAGTAGCATTAGCAGTAATGGGAATGGTGTCATCTCCAGTGTTTGACATGGTGACCCTTGGATAGAGAAAAGGTAAGGTATTAGCTTTTTTGCAAAGTAGGCTAGTGACAAGTAGGTTGGTATGAGGAAGGTAGTTTTTGGAGAACTTAGTCTAGAATAATTCACTTAGCTTATGTATTTTTTGTGTAATCATGCATGCATGCATGTATGCATGAATGAAAAAAGGTTTCATAATGATAGTAATATCAGAGTTTTTAGGGTACATGGGACCTAAGATCAACTTTAATCATTTCATGAGAGCTTGGTGGTTTAAAGGTCCTTAAGAGACTAGAGGTGTAATATATCTAACCACACGTGAACCAAAGAGGTTCGTGTGGGTCCAACAGCTATGTGCAACCTCATTATCCCAATTGAAAGGAACGAAGGGGATGCATTGGAGTGGGTGATTTCACTATCGAAAAAGCATTCCAAAGAAGGGAAGCTCACTCGATGTTACTTTTTACCCGTGTTTTCATAGAGATAAAGGTGCATGAGAATTGATGCATGAAACCAATTTTATACAGTTTTAAGCCTAATTTGTTTTTATAAAAAATAATCCACTTAGTTTTGTCAATTTTAAATGCCCCCCGTGGAGTCGTCAACTATGAGACTCCATCCGAGCCAGTGGGCCGCCAGCAGGCCTCGAGGAAACTGAACTCTTGGAATCAAATTGCGCATGGCATTGGAGTTTCAGCAGGTCCCACTTTATGGTAAAATTCTTATGGTGCAAGTGTGAAAGTGTGATTCGCCACTCAATCTTTAGAAAAATTTAATTTTCATGGTGATTAAGAAACCTTTTTAACTCCAATTTTAATGAAAACATGA
The DNA here is from genome assembly GCA_948294925.1 of Codiaeum variegatum. NCBI lineage: Eukaryota > Viridiplantae > Streptophyta > Magnoliopsida > Malpighiales > Euphorbiaceae > Codiaeum > Codiaeum variegatum. The sequence goes on from CAOJBK015107506.1 coordinate 6,315, forward strand.
TATTTATCCAATTTTATTGAAAAAGGCTAGCTTCGAATCGTAGTTGGGTTCGGGGATTCGTGATTGATAAAAATATTCAGAAAATAGATTTTTCTAGTGTCTAAACAATTTTGGCTTTAAAACTTTTGTATGAAATTGGTTAAAAGTTGGTTTTCATGTATGCATGAACAATTATATCATACCAATATGATGTATGACAATTATAATCACATGAATAACAATTATGAATGTAAAGTGATAAAAAAAAAAGGTAGAAAAATAAACAGGGGTCCTTTTACAAGGCCGAAAGGGTTCTAAGGAAGGCACACATCCCCGAAAGGCAGAAATAGTACAAAAAATAAAATAATTACATATGAAATAAAACCAAGCACATGAGATCCCTTATCCAGTCCACATATATGAGAAGAGCACACATTCCCTAAAAATTAATTACAGACCAAACAAAATAATAGCAATACAAATAATGGATATAAAAATAATACTTAAAACAAAGTAAAAAAAAAAGGAATAAAATAAAAGGGGAAAAAATAAAGAACAAAAGATTTTTAGAGTTGAAGCTGTTTGAACAGGCTTGTCGGCGTATCCCTTTGAATGGGGATCAAACCCCATGCCTTTCTCCCTTCACACAAAGGGTTGGGTTGCTTAGAAAAAAGTGGGTTAGTTGGTTTGTGTATTCAGAAGCTAATTCATTTTAATTTGTGAAAAATGAGCCGAAGAGGTTATTAATCAATTTCAAGGTTTTAATTAAGAAAAATTGGATTTTGATAATGTGAAATTGCCTAATCAATTTTTATAATTAATCATTTCAGAAAAATGAATTTTTATAATGTAAAAAGGAATGTCTGGTCACTTTAATGGATTTATTCAGAACCAAATGGAAATACTATACCATTCGAGCTTACCTTTGGCTTGCAAGGCTTTGTATCAGAGGATTGGACAACTTAACGAACCTGAAATGTGGCTCTGTTGTGCTCAGAGATGTCTGTTTAAGAATTGGACTTTAATTGGTTCAGTAGCGTCACTTTGAATGTTGATTGGAACTGAGTTGTTTGATATGTTTAGTATGATTTTAGGTAGAGTTTCTGTGTTTATGAAAATTTTGAGAGTATTTCGATAGAGTTTTGACATCTGGGAGTGGGTAAAACTGTGTATCGAACTGAGCACTGGAGGGTTGAGTTTATAGAAAAATTTGAGTTGGAAAAGTTTGAAAGTGGGCCCGATGTGTTAGGACCTTTATGCACACGTAAGAGTCAAAACGCATGTGTTTTGGGGTTTATACATGTATAAGGACCCTTACGCATGCATAAGGTCTAAAATGCATTTGTTTGGGCTCTTATGCATGCATTTTGGGCTTGATGCTTGGTCCCAGTTTTTAGGGTTCGATCTAGCCTGATTCGGTTCAATTTTATTGGATTTTCAAGGTCTATTTGAAGTTCGATTTAAGCATGGTTTGAACCTATGGTCTTACATTAATGGGCCGGATTTAGTGGTGCAAAAATATGAGTTCACAGCTTTGCGCCTTAGCTCATTAAAGACTTATTGTCCTCCTTGAATGGTGTTTTTCCAGTCAAGCTGGGCTTCATGCCTTAGTTCATTAAGGACTTGAATGTCTTTTGCCAATCAAAATTGGTTTCATGACTCAACTTAGTAAGGACTTGGTGCCCTATCGAAGGATGTTTTGCCAGTCAAGCTAGGCTTTATGTCATAGCTCACTAAGGACTTAAACCCCCATTCCCTGTGGTTCCAAACTTCGCATTACTAGATCCCCTTTCTTAAATGTTCTTATCTAGATCCTTTTGTCGAAGTAATTAGGAACCTTATTTTTATAGGTTGCTTTTCTCATTACCACTAGTTTCCAAAGTCCCTCTAATAGGTCTAGGTCTATCCTCCTTGAAGTTTCATTCTCCTCATCACTGTAGAAGTGAACTCTTACACAGGGTAGCTAGATGTCCACTAGTAAAACAACCTCTATTCTGAAGGTAAGAATGAAGGGGGCCTCACTTATCAAATCTCTCAGAGTTGTCCTGTAATCCCATAACACATGTTACAGTTCTTCGGCCCAGTTCCTTCCATAACCTTCAAGCCTTGTAAGATGGTTCAGTTGGTATCTTTGTTTGTCCTTTTGTTTAAGGATGGAAAATTGATGAGAAGTGTTGCTTGATGTTGAGGCTTTCACAAAATTCCTTCATCTTAGTGTTGTCAAACTACTTCCTATTGTCACTAATAAGTTGATGAGACACTTCGAACCTGCAAAAGATGTTCTTCCATAGAAATTTTATCACATTGTTTGTTGTGATTATGGCTAAAGCTTATGCTTTCACCCATTTTGTGAAATACTCCATTGCCACTAAAAGGAACTTCCTCTGGCATGTTATTGTTAGGAAGGGTCCTACTATATCCATCCTTCATTTGATGAAGGGCCATGGACCATAGATGGAAACTTGGTCTGATGCTAGCATTCTGTTAAGATTGGCGGACGTTTGTCAAGCCTAGCATTTTCTTACGAACTTTATAGCATCTTCCTTCATGGTAGGCTAGAAGTAGCTTTATTTGATAGCTTTTGTTGCTAACATCTTACCCTCTATATCCATGCCACAAGCCTCTTCACGCATTTCATTTAACATATATTATGCTTCACGTAGGGTTAGACATCAAAGCCACGATATGGAGAAGGCTTTCTTGAACAAAGTCTTATGGTTTCGTATGAAATGTAAGCTTTGTCATCTAATTTCTTTAGCCAGCTTCAGGCTTTTGGACAACTTCCCCTCTTCAAGGCATTCCATTATTGTGTTTATCTAGTAAGGTTCTTTGTTAGCCTCCATGACTTGATTGCACTCTTCAATACTCGGATGAGTTAGAATGCCTATGAATATCTTCTTTGGTAGGCATGATGGACAGGCTACTACTAATTTGCTCAAATTGTCAGCTTTGCAATTGGAAACCATGGGGATCTTCCTAAATTCCACCTCTATCCCTTTTTCATTCATCATCTTAAGTTGTTCATCTAACTTCTGGACTAGATGTATACAATCCTTCCACATGCCCTAGAACCATCTGAGAATCATGATAAACATATACCAGTTTGACATGTAAATGCTCTACCATAATAAGACCCTAGATGAGAGGTTTGTACTCTGATGTATCATTGTAGGTGTGAAAATCTAGCTTTAGTGAAAACTCAATGAACACTCAACCTTCGCTCTTCAAAACTACCCATACACCTTGGCTCCTTCACTATTAGCTCCATCCACATAAAGCTCCCATTTAATTTTCCTCGAAGCTCTTTCTCTAAACCCCTTACTTGGGCTTTGCTTGGAAACTGGTCAAGTGGGAAAGAGCATTCTAAAATGAAATTTGCTAGTGCCTGTGCTTTAATAGTTGATCAAGGTCCGTATTATAGGTTGTGTTCTTGCAACACCACTGACCAGCAGAACATTCTCTCTAAAAGCTCTGGCTTATGTAGAATCTTCTCTAAGGGCTTGTTTGTGACAACTACTCCTTAGTGTGCTTTGAGGAACACCTTAAATTTTTTTAGAAGAAAACATTAAGTAGTAGACTAACTTCTCTAGTGGGTTATAATTCATTCATGCTCCTTAAAACACCTTGGTGAAATAATATACTAGTCTCTCAACACTTTCTTCATCCCTAACTAGCACTGAACTGACGACATGAGGAGAAGTTGAGAGGTAAATAAAGAGATCTTCCCCTGACAAAGGTCTACTAAGGATATGCTCTGAAGCCAGAAAGGCCTTGAGGTCATCCATCGCCTTCTGAAAATTCTCTGTCCATTCCAAAACATCATCCTTCCTCAACTTCTTGAAGAATGGTAGATATCTCTCCCTAGACTTTGACATGAACCTATTTAAGGCCACCATCCTACCTATATATGTCCTCTTCTTATTGATGAAGGAGGTTTTATCCTCATCCTCCTTATTCATCCTGATCTATTGGTAACCCTGCTTCACATCTAATAAGGATAGGTACTTATACCCTGCCGTTGAATCCACCAGTTTATATATCATGGAAGAGTGTATAAATCTTTGGGAAAGGACTTTATTAAGATCAGTGAAGTCTACACATATTCTATAGCTCTCATTGTCCTTCTTGACTAGCACCATATTTGCTAGCCAGTCAGTGTATTGTACTTCTCTAATGAATCTTGCTTTGCTAAGATTCTCAATTTCTTCATCAATAACCGCCTACCTATCCTCCCCAAAGCATATTTTCTTTTTCTTGATGGGCTTGATTGTAGAGTCAACATTAAACTTATATGTGATAAACTTTGAGTTTATGATTATCATGTTTGAGGATGACCAAGCGAAGGTGCGAAGGCTATCTGCTAGAAATTCTTTTCCTGAGCTCTTTTCTTTCTTAAACATGAAAGTAATGATCTGGAGGGTTTAACCTCCACCTGCTACTTTGAAGGCTTCTAAATCTTGAACTTATTGTCCCTTAGTTTCTAGTATGACTTTCTGAGGGAGGTTCTCAACCATTTTCACCTCCACAGTCTCAATCATGATGCTCGTCCTTTTCTAGTGAACTACAAACTTATCTTTGGGATTGAGTCCATATATACATAGAAGTTTGTGCCATTAGGAAGAGGTGTGAACATTCTACACCATCTTATGCCCATTAAAGCATCAAAATCCCTCAATAATGGCCTTCCTAGTAGCTCATTATAATACATGGTCAATCTTGTGACAATAAAGATTGCCATTATAGTCACTAACTCTAGTTCCTTCCCCATAGTGATTAGAAGCTTAATTATTCTTGCTACTGGTATGATTTCTTTATCGAGGGTCCAAGATCTTCGACTCCTTAAACCCCATATGTATGAATGCCTCCTACAATAATAAGTTGACTGAGCTCCCTGTGTCTACAAAGACTCTCTTGACCCTGAAATTGGCTATAATTGCCATGATCACTACAACTTTAGTTTTTCTAGTCCGCCTACTGCTTTCTCTCTCAACCAATTACTTTGTGCCATAGTAAAACACGAACTACAAAGCTTCTGTGGCATGAGCAATGTTGTTTTCGTTTCTCTTACTCATCGGAACCTTCTCTAGGGCCTGTGCCAGAAATGCAATGTCTCCTACCATCTCATCATTTACAGGTATATTTACTAACACGTTTGTTGGGTTAGCCTAGTCTATTCACTTCAATAGTTTTATAGATAATGCTACTTGATCAACCGTTTGATCTCCTCCATCAGTGAATGGTATTTATCTATTGTATTCCCATGGGTGTTATGGAATTTACATAAGACTGGAGGGGAAATCTCCTGATTTACTAGTTTTGCTTATATTATTTTATTGATTTATTTAAGGAGTTGTGCCTTCCTTAGAACCTGAAGTGGGCTAGAGGAAGGACCCCTGGCAAAGTCGCTTGTATTTATCACTTTAGGGATGTCATTTGCATAACTGGCATGTTCATGCATACACAAAAATCATTATTTTAATTAAACTTGTATGATTTCTCGGCGAAAATCTTATTTTAAGTGAAATGGTACAAAACTATTTTTATTAAAATATTTTTCAGATCACGAACCCCTTTTGGTTCAAAAAATAACTAGCTTTTTCAATTGGGTAGAAAACTGAATCTTTTTCTAAAATGGAGTTAAAATCAAAAGATTTCTTAATTACCTTAGAATAAAACTGACTTTTCTAAA
>CAOJBK015111910.1:0-15360 GCA_948294925.1 Codiaeum variegatum
TTGTTGGCTTCTTTTTATATTCTCTTTACTGTTAAGATATGTTAATGCATGAAATACTTCTGAAAATGAAGGTAAAGAAAACATAACAAAGAAAATAGTGTAATATATTCCAATTGCTGAAGCATGAATGATATAGTTGATCTTCAAAACAAATATAAAACAGGTGAGCCCTATTTTCACAGACATTGAACAAATGTATTTTTCGTTTCAGTATCAATATATGTTTTGATAATATTAGAATTGTATTCGCCCTCATAACATTCATTGTAATTTTGCCATCCCAGTTTCTGAATTGAGTAGAATTAAAATCAAGGTTGAATTCAATCACATTGTATTACTACATGTCATTACACACAACCAATATATTTTTCCCCTTTTTTTGCCAAATTCCTATCAATACAGCTTCATATCATGACAGTTAAATATTTTTAATTTGATGAAACGTGAATCTCGTACATTTATAATTTACGCGTACATGAAATTCCAATTGAATTACATTATTGTTTCATTCTATATCGATCATAAATGCATGTTAAAGTAGTGTCCTTTTTTAGATTCTATCATGGTAATATTAAGTTTCATAATGTTTCAAAAAAAAAATTTATTTCATAATACAGTAAAATCTCTCTAAATTAATTATCCGTAATAAATTTTTTTATTAATTAATGGAGATTATTAATTTGTAAAATATATATATATAAAATTATCTCAAATTTCTAATTACATTATTTATTATTTGTAATTTACAATAAATTTAATATGTATTTTCAATAAAAAAATTAAAAATAGCAAATAAAAATTTCATAATGATAACAATGTTATAAAATAAACAAGAAATAAAAAATATTATGGATAATAATAAAAATTATATGTTATCTATTTATATATTTATCTTTAATTATTATAATTCATGAGGCAACATATAATATATATTTCAAAATAAAAATAACAAAGAAAAAATTAGCTACCTTGTATATATATATGATTTCTTAAGAAATATGATTCCGCTAATTAATACTACTAAGGGATTTTTTAAAATTTTATATTAAATATTAAATAGTAAAAATATTAATTCATCTATATGAAACGAAGTTAGTTTCATAAAATTATATTAAATTTTAAAAATTATTAATTTAAATAATATTAATTTAAAGAGATTTTGTTACATTGTCATTGCCCAGAGAGAGATATATATAGAGAGAGAGAAAAAAAAGGTAACCTAATATTGAAAATCCTCAGGTACAAATCTTTGATAGTGTTGGTGTTCAATCAGATCAGACCGGTAGGTCAGACCATAATATCCAAACCTTTAGTTATATCAACTGCACTCAAATTCGAATCCTTAATTTTAGATATGCATATGTCAAAATTATGACTAATTAGAATAAATTAGTACCATATTCACTTGTACAATTATTTATGTGTAATAAAAGTTTTTTTTTTATATATATCTATAACGAAAAATGGTTGTCTGAAACAACAAAAATTAGCCAAACATCAATGGCTTAAAGTAAACAAGAATGAAGGGCATAATCTGGAAAGTACAATAATCCAATCCCTCAGTTCACTCATCCCACATTTTCAGAGTTAATCCAAGGGCAGCATAGAATTCAAGTTGTCCAAGCATTTGATAGTGCAATCGTAGAGGATAATACTAGGCACTCAATAAATTTCAACCAAACAATGATTACACTGAACAAGCAGCTATAAGAAATTTCAAAATAAACCAGTAACAAGATATGTAAATGCAGTCTCTTGTAGTTGTACAATTTGTTTGAATAGGCACCCACTCCAGCATTATGAATGAGCACCTGCCAAAAAATCAGAGTGGGCATTCCCATTTTAAGGATTAAAATCATATAGGCATACAAAGTATTTTTTTTTAAGCAAAACAAACAGATGCACATTCAAAGAAACAATTTTGTGATTTTTTAAGTAGCTGCAGTCACAAAAGTACATAACAGCCAGAGAATCCAATGGCCATTTTCCACAAGATTAATTATACAACCACTATCTATTCCGTATTGGAGGCTATAAATCTAACAAACATATAAGCAATCTAGAGGATCCAAATATATTTCATTTATGGCTGATGAGCTGAACCTTGTACTTACAGAAAAAGCTTATTGGCATCTCCAACATCTATTAGGGATTATTGAACACCTCAAATTTCATCAAACAATTAATCCGTACTGCTTGTGCCAACTTAAGTGTCCAAATGCACAATTAAGCAGTAACTCTAGCCTAGACTAGTCACAAAGGGTGCAAGCTTCTACAGATTAGTAAATTAGATAGCCTGCTTCAAATATGGCTTGGAATTACTATTATTCGCTAGCTCAGTACAATTCCATGATGCTCATGATAACAACCCAGCATTATGACCTCAGAGAAGATAAGGAAAGCAAAACTTAATAGAGCTTAACAGAAGGTTAGGGGTTATAGCCTTCTGATTTCACAGACTGCATTTCCATTTGCACTATTGTAAAAATAGCAATTCATGGGATTTTTCACATTGTGTAGCACCTGATGAAGCTCAGGACAGGCTTGCTCCTCCACACACCAGCCTTCCAACTAAAAAACATACTTAAATACATTTACTGCAGAATCTCGATTTCTACTTACATTGACACATGCACTAGCAATTGTCCCATCATATCCACAGATGCCTTGATGCAGGCAACCAATAGAGATCATCAATTCAGCCAAACAGCCTTGACATCCTTCTACATGCAAGCTACTTGTGTAACCTTTCTTTGAAAAACTAACTAAACCAAATTTGTATTCTTAGGTACTTGGTTTCTATGATTCACTACTTGATGCCAACTCAAACATACCCCAATGTTGTGTACTTCTAACTTGATGCAAATATTTCACATAATTTTGCTAACAACCAGAGATATTGATCTCAAACATAATTGTTAAGCAGAATGGATCAATCAGACTAGAAAACATTGTCTTGAAAAAAAGACTAGAAAACACAATAATCAAATATTAATAACCATTCAGCAAGTTTACACAACTAAACCCACTAGAAATTCCACCACAAAGTTGGAAAATTTTAAGGGGAAAAAGAAAATAAATCAGCTCACTTCAAACAACACCTTGAAGTATAAAATCTAAACCAGTGTATATCACTAGAAAATGCAAGCAATTAAGGAAAATATTTGGGGGAAATAAATGTACTTGACAAACCTGTTTTTCCTCAGTGCGCCTTTCTTCTCTGAGGCTGTTTATCAGTGGCTAATCTGTAAATCCAGTAAACCTAAAATTGTACACAAAATATCAAAATCCTACTTCGATTATGAGGTAAATCCAGTTGAAATCAAAATCAGAACAATATTATCAGCTTTTTGACAGTACCAGAGCAAAGACGTGAGCTGCTATTAGAAGAACCACCATTAAAGGCACCAAATCGAGAAACCACGGGCGTGGTATGGAGTCCTTCGCCATTCTGAGCCAGAGAAGGCAATTGGCGTTTGTGGAGGCTCAGAGAATTCACCGATCTGATATTCGAGGGAAAATGACGGCGACGGCGGCCGGAAGGCTCGAAACCACCGATGTCAGCGAGTTTTTTTTTTAATGAAATCTCGATTAGAAAATGAGAAGAAGAGTTCCCTTTTCCTCTGCCGTTCTCCGGCTTCAGACTTGAGTGAGATCAAAACTGGAGACCCCTAAACCGGTACTTTATTTTTCATAAATTTTAAAATTTGTTTCTTCTCCGGTACGGATTATACAAGTTTACAACTGATTTACAAATTATTTTTTTATTGAATTTATTTTTGAATAATTGATTTTTATTAATTATAATTAATTCTAAAAAAATGTTTAAATATATTTTTATTAAATTTATTTTTGATATTAATTAAAATTAATTTTTATTTAATAATTAATTTTTTAAGTTGAAAGCAACATGATCTTAATTAAATAAAGTTAGAAATAAATTTTTAAATAGTGATTATTTTGCAGAGATGAATAACAAAGGACACGACACATAATTTTTTATGTGAATTCAGGTCTAAAATTTAAATATGGATCCAGCTATATGTGAATCAATTACGGTAATTTTTTATATGGTCCATGAACCATATAGCTATGTGGTCACGCCAATTTTAATATAAATAAAAACATATGTTTTAATTATCATTAAATTAGTGCAAATGAAATGATTTATTTTCTTAGTTTTTATGCAATAAGTCATGAGTTCAATTTTCACTCCCTGCATAATTTTATTCTTTCTCATTTTTCCTGTCTTCTGCTTCTTTTTTTATTTAATCCAATTGAATTTTATTTACAGTTAATATTCATTACATATTTACGTTATATTTATCATAACTCTACCTTATATTTATTATAATTTTACATTATATATGAATATTGTATTCATATTATACTATTTTTTACACTTTTATGATAATCATTTATTATATATCCAAGTTATACAATTAAAATAAAATAATATACATTAAAAATAGCCAAATATACATTAAACTAAAAGAAATGTACATTTATTTATATGATTGAATTGTTTATTGAAAAACATAAATATTTATTATATATTTGAATAATTTTTTATATATGTCTAAATTATACATTATATGAGTTTCAGAATTTTTTTTTCATAAGATAATTATTCACACTATGCATATTTGAATATACATTAGAAATAATAAAATATACATTAAAAATAACAAAAATATATATTAGAAATAATAAAAATATTCATTGAAAATATCGGAATATATTCAAATGAAATTTTTAAGATTCTAAACAATAATTGAAGAACAAATTTATAGTCTATTAATAAATCAGAGACAATTAAGTTAAGCAAAAGAGAAATATGATAATCTTATATTGTCTAGAACAATCTCAATCCAAATTGACTACATTCTCTAATTTGTTTGCGATAAACGTTCTTACCGCAACATCAATTTCTTTCTGTTCAATTCAGCTATGATCATTAAAAAATTGAATGAAAAAAAAGAAAACAAAAATTGATTAAAAAAATAAAAAAGAATCATTTAATTATATTTAAAGCTTGAATTCAACGATTAATGAAATCAAATTTTGATGTAAATAGTGAGAAGATAGAGGGAAGAAATGCAGATGATGAGAGAGGAGAAAAGAAGAAGAAGAAGAAGAAGAAGCAGGTTTATGAGCGGTTGAGAAAAAAGAAAAAACCCTACCGTTCGTTGAAGAATAATAATAGCGTATTTTTTTGTCCTGAACCACACAACTACATAGTTTAGAGACTATGTAATTGTCACTCGTCCATTACATGTAGGGACCAAGACACATTTTTTCTCTTTCTTCAGTTAGTTTTTTTTTTTGCACTTAATAATAATAATAATAAAACATTCTTATTTTTTTTTCTTTGTATTCCTTTATTTTTAAATAAACTATATCTCTTTTTTTTTTCAATTAATAAACCATGTTTTTTTAGTGAATGATATTCGTTATATTTTACATTCATTAAATATTTTATTTCAAAAACTATTCATTGAATATTTATCTTGTGATATAAATATTCATCAATTATAAATTATTTTTTCATTACATGTGTATTTTATAATTCATTTTTATTCAGTAATGATTTAATAATTAATAGAAATATGTGCATTTTGAAATAGACGTATACTATTATTATACTTTTATTAGTTTAAATAAAATATTCATTTTGTTCTTATTAAATATTCAATTAATAAAATAGAAATATTCATTTTGTATAAAATATTCATTCAATACTTTTATCAGTTTAAGTAAAAATATCCATTATGTTCTTATTAAATATTCAATCATCAAAATAGAAATATTCATTTTTGTATGATATTCATTTAGTACTTCTATCAGTTTAAGTAAAAAAATTCAATTTGTCATATTAAATATTCAATCAATAAATAAAAGTATTCATTTGCACAACAAAATATCCATTTTACATATAATATTCATTTAGCATAATTAATCATTTAAATACTAAAAATACAGATAAAATTCTTATTCATTTTGTATAAAAATATTTATTGATTCCACTTGATTAAAAATAAAAAAAAAAACAAATCTTTAAAAAAAAATTAGCAACAACTTTTTTTTTGGATAAGAAACCAGTGGGTCCCACTAGGGCTGTTCACCAGCCCATAACCGGACTGGACCGGACCGAAACCTGGATTTTCAATATTTAAGACTCGAAAACCGGACCAGAAAATACCTGTCCAAATCCCAGACCGAATCAGTTATAAAAAAAATTCAAATTTTTATATAGAAAATTAATTAATTTAAACTAGTCTGGTCTGGATTCTTTTGGGGTTTGGACCGAACAGAAATCCGAAAAATTAAATATCTAAACCCGAAGATCGAACCAAATAAAAATGGTCCGACCAATTTTTCAAGTCCGACTCGGATTATGAACACCCTTAGGTCCCACAATAAAAAGGAAACTTGAAGAATTTGTTTAGGAATGCACACATTTTCATTTTTCTTTCAAGTGCGTGTTTTCTTTTAAATCGAGTCCAGGAAATCTGAACTCGAGTTCATAGTATAACGATTGGACATGACAAATCTAACTTCTTTACATTTGCCGCATTTTTAAGTATGGATAAGACTGGACATAAATGACGTTTTATCCAATCCTACCTCCTAATTTCAATCATTCCAGTGTATGGAGGACTGACTTGTCGACTGGATTAATAAAAAAAAGTTCATTTCAAATTATTCTTATAAATAATTTTTTAAAAAATTATTTTTGATAAATATAATTTTATTTTATTTAAAGATTATTTTTTTCTAATTTTTTATTGATAAAAATTTATTTTTATATTATCAATAAATATAATTTTATTTTATTTAAAATTTTATCATTTTTATTTTTTTACTTAAATTACAACTAATAAAATTTTATCTATGAATTATCTCAATAAATATAATTTTATTTTTTAAAATATTTAATATTTTATTTTTTTTATTTAGATCCAAATTATTTTGATTTACAATCAATAAATTAATCATTTAAAAATTTTCATATTTTATTTTTGTCATAATCCAAATAAAAATTTTATTTGTAAATTAATTTTAATAAATATAATTTTTATATTTAAAAATAAAAAAAAAATTTATTAAAATTATTATAATTATATTTATCTAGTTCAGTCTCAATTACACCAAATACCAACAAGATAAATATTTATCTTATCATATCCAGTTATGTCTTGTCTTGTCATATCCTATCCAATCTATGCAACCAAACGCACTCTTAAACTATTAAGAATTCTTAATTAAACTCTTATGATCTTATTTAGATTAAAAAAAAAAGTCAATTTTCTTTTAAATTGGCTCAATTAAGTCTCAAGTTAACAGAACCCTAACTCTCCGCCTCTCCATGTTAACTTCTTTAAAAGTTCAATTATTCTCTTTATTTTCATTTTCATATTTATTTTTATATTCATTTTTATCTTTTTTTCATAATATTCACTTTCGTCTTTTTCTTTTAAATCGAAAAATAAAGACGTCATTATCTTTTTTCGTCATTTCTTTTATATATATAAAGAATTATCAAATTATGATGAGTGTAAGGGAGCCAAATCGATATGATGAGTGTTCAGAGAAAGGGAGCTTTAAAATGGATTCGTTCTATAAACAATTTTGGGAGCCAATTTTAATTTTAATTTTAATTATTTTTAAATTTTATTTTCATTCACATCATAACAAATCTTTGATTTGTTCAAAAAAAAGCTCTTTTAATTTTTTTTTATTTAAGTTTAATTGGTGTCTTGATATGTATCAAAGTTTTTTTTTTTGAGAATTTTCATTTTTTTTAACTTTTTTTTTACTTGATAAGTATTGATGGAAAGTTGGATATTTAAGTTTCTTTAAAGCATTGATTCTAATTTTATATTTAATCAATGAGTTTTTGTTAATTTTTGAAATTCTTGAATTATATAATAAGATTTGATGGATTTTGTTTATTGTTGAGATTTGGTGATGAAGAAGAGAAGTATTTATCATTTATCTATGTTTTTATTTTTTTGAGAAATATCTCATTTATCTCTCTCTCTCTCTTTTAATCTTTTAATTTTGTTTCAAATCTATGTTTATTTGGAAAATGAGTGGAAAAATGCAAAAAAAACAAAAAGAAGCAAGAAAGTGTAAAAAATCTGACAAAATAAAGAATAAATGAAAGAGCTAACGATCAGTTAATTTTTTTTAATTAGTTTAGGGGATTAATTAGAGTCAGATAAAAAAAAAAGGCTAAATTGACCAAAAAAGGACATAAGGGCTTAATTGAGAAAACTTCAATAATATAAGGGTTATTTGAACATTTATTCATTTTAATTTGAAATTGATGTGAATATGTGAAGAATTTAAATAAGAATTAAATAATAATAATTATAAAACAAGTGAAAAAAAAAATAAAAAAAATTGTTATTTAATTCATTTCTGCTTGATGGTTTTCAATTTATGAATAAAATGAAAATATTTGCATGTATTTATTTTAAATACTAAAAATAACATTCTAATTTAGTAAATAATTTTAAATCATCAACTTTAAACTAAATTTTAACAAACAACTAAAATAAGCATTAACCAAAATTAGTAATGCTATTTTAACACTTCTCCTCATTACTAATTTTTTCTTGAAATCATCTTCAGCTGCTTTCAAAAATTTTCCAAATTTTCATTGTTATGCCCTTTGTGAAAATATCTGCTAGTTGATCCTCTGTCTTGAATCATTTTGATCTCATATGCTAGATCATTTTCTCTACAAAGTGATATTGTACTTCTATATGTTTCGTTCTTACATAAAAGAATGCATTTTCAACTAAACAAATTGCAGATTAATTATCATAGTATACTGAAATTGGGTAATTCACTGGTTGATGCAAAATTTTTATAAGTTGTGCTAACCAAGTGCTTTCTTATCCCGCCATTGTTAATGCTCAATATTCTGCCTCTGTTGTTGAAAGTGACACTGATGGTTGCCTTTTACTGCACCAAATAACAGCTCCAGAACCTAAATTGAACACATAACCACTAGTTGACCTCTGCATGTCATAATCACCAGCATAATCAATATCACAATATCCTTCCAATTTGCAAGTAATTTCACTCTTGTAGAATAAGCCAATATCAAATGTTCCTCTAATGTACCTCAAAATTCTCTGAACTGTCTCTAGGTGAGGCTTTTTAGGATTTTGCACAAATCGACTGATAATTCCAACTGCAAATGCAATATTTGGCCTTATAAGTATCAGACAAATTAAACTGCCAACTATTTGTCAATACATTGTAGAGTCCTCCAAATCCTTCCCTTAGTCCATACTCAATTTGGAGTTCACTTCTATTGGAAGAGTAAGAGGCTTGCAGTTAAGCATTCCATTCTTTTGGAGAAGATTTATTACTTTCTATTGACACAAGAATAATCATTCCTTTGTGCGTTCCACTTCCAATCCAAGAGAGTGATTCAGCTCCCCAAGCTCTTTCATCAGAAGTCAAACTGATAGTTTTTTCTTAGTACGGTGGAACTCATTAATGTCATCACCAGTGATAATGAGATCATTAACATAAATAAGAATTATTGCTAGCTTTCCTTCTCAAGCTTTGACAAATAAACTCGAATCTGCTGGTGCAATTCCATAGTCGATATGGATGAGAAACTCAACAATCTTACCATACCAAGCTCTAGGGGCTTGCTTCAACCCATATAGTGCCTCATTTAATTTGCAAACATACTCAGGATTACTCTTGTTTTCAAATCCTTCAAGTTGCTCCATGTACACTTCCCGATCCAACTCTCCATTTAGAAAGACATTTTTGACATCCATCTCCCACAAGTTCTAAGATTTACTTACAGCAAGTGCTAGCAAAACACGAACAGTTGCAATCTTGGCCACTGGACTAAGCATCTCATCATAGTCTAATCCATACTACTGTGAAAAACCTCGCTCCACCAGCTGAGCTTTAAATCTTTCAATTGATCCATCGGAACAAGTCTTGATCTTTTACACCCATTTATATGTAATGGGCTTCACATCTCTAGGTTTTGGCACTAAGTCCCAAGTTTGATTATCAATAAGACCTTTGATATCTTCCTCCATAGCCTGTCTCTGTTCAACCTTCTATAATGCCTCTTCATAGGATGTGGGCTCCTTTTCTTCTTTAACTAGTGCTATATTGGCATATTTGGGATTTGTTTTTTTTGGCCTAGTTGGTCTTCTCAATTGCGGTTGTCATTCTTCCAACATCTCTTCTATTGGTTAACTCTCCGATTTTTTATAAACACCCTTTTGTGATGGTGCCTTTTGAGATTGTGACTTTATTACAGTCTTTGAACTTTGTTGGACCTCTTTTATCTTCTCCTTTTCTTCATATTGTTCCACATCTTTTATCTGAGGAAGTGAAACATATTATGGGGTCCATCATGATGATATCTCATCAAACACAACATTTCTTGAGACTTGACACTTGCCATTTGTAGGATCACAACATCTCCACCCTTTTCTTCGCTCATCATAGCCCACAAAGATACATCTTATTACCTTTTATCAAACTTGCTACATAGATGATTAGGTACAATTACATAACACACACAGGTAAATACTTTAAAGTGGATCACTGTAGGTTTCATATTCCATCTTTGTCTTTTGATTATATGGGTTGCTGTTCTCATACATTTAGCCTAAATTCTCCTAGAGACATTCTTAGCATGCAACATACTCCTGCATATTTTTACTAAATGCCTATCTTTCTCTCTGCAACACCACTTTGTTATGGTGCGTTTGGACAAGTCAACTATTGCCTAATCTTACATTGAAGAAGATAATTTAAGAATTCATCTGACATGTATTCTCCCCCATTATCAGTACGTAGACATTTAATTTTCATCCCAACTTCTCCTTTAATCATCAGCTTAAACTCTTGAAATTTTGCAAGAGTTTTAGATTTTTATTTCATAAGTACACCCAGACGTACCTTGAATAGACATCGATGAATGTCACCACAGAGTGCATACCATTGACCGATGGCTGTTTCTCTTTACCAAACACATCAGAGTGGATTAACTGTAGCGGTTCTTTGGCTCTAAATGATGAATCTTCATATGAAAGTGGGTGTGCCTTTCTGTAATGACATCTAGTTTAAACCACATCAGTACGAACATCATGTAGCCCTCTTAATGAGGACTTTCTCATCATCATCTTCAGCTTATGATAATTGACATATCTTAATCGTGCATGCCACAAGTCAGTTGTATCGCCGTTTTTTATCTTCTCTATATAAGCATCTTCTGCTAAGAAGAGGTACATCGAATCCACCTTATGTCTCTCCATTATTGGTGTGTCAACTATTTTGATTTGTTGACAAACCTTGACATATTTGGGGGCAAACACAACAAAATTACCAGAACCAGTCAACTCTGAAACTAACAGAAGATTCTTTTTCATACATGGTACCCTATACACATCTTCCATTTACAATTTTTACTGATTCGAACTGGAAGTGATCATTGTGCCTCCAATATGAGTAATTAGTAACCACGAGTTATTTTTAGTCACTAGAACTCGCTTTCCTTTGTACTCTAAAATATTATAGAGCTTATCCTTATCTCCTGTCATGTGACTAGAACACTCAGAATCAAAGATCCAATCCTTCTCATAATTAATTCTCTGAGAAGTAGAAGCACTAGAAACCTGCTCTTCTTCTTCCTCCACTGTGGTAGCCATGAGGCTTGTAACTTCCATAACCTCTAAATTATTATAATCTTCCTCCTGCATTGTTTCTATAGTTGTAAACAATGCTTCAGTATCCCACTCAAGTTTGTCTTGGTGGTGATTGCTTGTTGTTGTTGTATTACTCTGAACAACCCTCTTTTTAGACCACCAATCCCTTATGTAATGTCCCTTCTTTCTATAATTGAAACATTTACCATTTTGATGTCTAAACTATTTAAACCGTCTACTTTGCTAGTATTACTTTTGTTTAGCTCCCCCTAATTGTGGATTCTCTTGTATCTTCCCTCTAGTTTGATCACAAGGTTGATTCTTCCTTCTGTTAGCGAAGAGTACAACTTCTTCGGTATTTAAAGACACTCCAACCATTTGTTTTGTTAGAGTTTCTTAACTAGCCAGTAAATTCTCTAATTCTTCAATTGAAGGTTGTGTGGGCCAACCTTGAACTGCAACAGTAAATCCCTTATACTCGGGACGCAAGCCACGTAAAATAATTCGCCTCATTCTTTCGCTGACAATTTTGGATGCCCCATCCAACTCAGCAATTTCTCTGCATAAAGAATTCGTCTTTGTAAAATATTGACTAATTGTCATTTCTCACGGTGAGATAGACATTAGTTCATTTTTGAATAATTGAAGTCTTGCATCATTTCTTTTTATGAATCGTGATGTAAGAGAATCCCAAGCTTGCTTGGGTGTTACAACTTCCCTGATGTACTCCATCATTTCCTCCTCTATAGTAGTTTTGATTACGAACATGGCTTTTCCAACTTTAATCTTCCATTTTCTAAGATTACCATTATCATCTTCTGGCGATGGTGTGACATCTGTTCCAGCAACAACCTCCCACAAATCTTGACCTTGCAAATATGATTCCATGTAAGTTTTCCGCATGCTATAATTATTATTATTTAATTTTTTTAATAATAGCGACATTACTTGACTCTGCCATTGTGACTTGGTTTGAGCAGCATTACAATTAACCAAGTAAGTATGGTTTCAAACTAATAAAAAACGTTACAGTTCCAAACTGCGCCTGAGATAAATTTTTTTATGTTCAACTATTTTGTACACAAATGTCAGAAAATACAATCCACGACCGAGTGGCTCTGATACCAATTGAAAATTTTGAATAAGAACTAAATAATAATAATTATAAAACAAGTGGAATAAAAAAAAAAAATTGTTATTTAATTCTTTTCTGCTTAATGATTTTCAATTGATGAATAAAATGAAAATGTTTGCATGTATTTATACATGATTTAGATACTAAAAATAACATTCTAATTTAGTAAATGATTTTAAATTATCAACTTTAAACTAAATTTTAACAAACAACTAAAATAATTATTAACCAAAATTAGTAATGATATTTTAACAATACGAATATTATAAATCGGTATATATTTGGCAAAAAAAATCAGTATAGACATAAATTATGGGTAAATTACACTTGTCATCCCTAAATTATAACCCTTTTATAAATGTTGTCCCAAGAGTTTTAATAAAAATCCAATCTCCCTAAAATATGCTATAATACCACCTAAATCATGGACAAACCATTTATAATTTGACACACACACACACACACACACATATATATCAACATGTGATCAGTTACAATAGCCTAGTGCATCAAATCGTCGATGGTTTTGGCGAACTAGGTTCACCTTAGAATTTTTCTTTAGGAAGATAATACATCCATAAAAAGAGACTACGCCAAATGGTATAAAGTGAAATAAGTTCAAAGAATAAATAATTGGACTAACATGTTCAATAAATATAATTCTCTACTTTGATTTTGATAATGGGCCTTAGAGCCTAAGAATTCGACACTTATCTTACAAATAACTCACTCCTCCTTTCTTTAGTGCTTTTTGAACATTGTACTATCAGGTGGTTATCGTCGATGACTTGTGACTAGGTGGAGTTGAGGAGGACATTCTAAATGAGTTGTACCAATAGGATCTACACGAATTGACCTTAAATTTCCTCCTAATTTAATGAGAAATTCCAACAAGATCCAAAATTGAGGTAAGATTAAGAATCTTCAATTTTTTTTATAGATAAATCATAGACCATAAAAACTAAAAACTGAAGCAGAATTCCACCAAATAAAGCAACAAAAACACTCACCATTTGAAACCTTTGATTTGTTCGTCCAAAATCAAACTCTTAAAGCACTAATAGAGTTCTAAAGTTCCTTTACCATTAAAGAGAATGATAATGAATTAATGCTTTTATATAGAAAATTACAATAAATTTATATAGGGAGCTTTATGTTATGTAAGGTAACTATCTTAATGTTATGTCTAGAGTTAAGCCTATAATAAAGTTATACAACTAATGGTACAACTATCACACACTAATCATCTATCTTATCTTACCCTTTAAGTTAGAGCATAAATATTTATAATGCCCAACTTGTTACAAATATAGGTCACTCGATTCCCATTTAGAGATTTAATAAATATTTCTCTAAGTTGTTGTCTAATCTTTACATGCCCAATATATATGATATTTTATTGTAACTTTTCTCAGACAAAATGGCAATCGATCTCGATGTGTTTAGTCCATTAATGAAATATAAGATTGTAGGCTATATAAAGAGCAACTTTATTATCTCACCATAATTTAGCTAACGTAGAAGTTTTGAGGCCAACTTTTTTTAAGAGCTAATGTATCCATATTAATTGCAAACTTTTCAAAGAATCAATACAAAAACTTTGCAATTTTTCTTTAAAATTTATACTTTCATTTACAATCTCTATTTCGTGAAATCCAAACAAATTATGGTAAATGATTTTGGGGATTCACACCGTTTGATAAGAAGTAAGTAAATTTCACATTGAAGAAATTCTCCTCTGGCATGCCTTCAAGTCTGAAAAATAACCATTAATCCTTTTGACATGCCCAATGGGACCGTGTTTCACGATGCCAAAATTAAGGAATGGAAAAGAAAATTTTAAAGTTAGAGAGTCACCCAACAAAATACCTGAGGAATCAGGTGATGAACATTCTGAAAAAGCTTTGACTCCTCATAATAGAGTAGGGACAAACCTCCTATCGATCAGACGAGGGATATCTTGAAAGTAATTAAAGATGTAGGTGAGAACATCAATTCTCAGAATTTTGATAAGTTCAAAACACTACAGAAGGCAATTCCTCAGGTAGTAAATCAATGAAACAAACTAATAATATGATTTCTAATACTTTTGGTAGTTTTGAAAAAAGTATAGTGGATCTAATGCAATCTCTTTCTTAAAATGGTGATCAAATATCTAAATAGGAAAACATTTTAAATTGGTGGCCCAAGAAGAAGCTGTTAATTTCGTGAGAGTTTCCTCATAATTTCCTTTGGCCACGAATGAGAAGGAAGAGGTTGACCCTAGTAAAATAAATAATCCTATTATCTCTAGTAACCAAAATATTAATATTAATAATAATAGGCCTAACTAATAATTTTTTGCACAACTAATCCTACTTTGTAGCAGGGAATCTATGAACAGGAGGTAAGAGGCATGGGGTGAAATTTTCCTCATGGGTATATGCCAAATCCTTAGGTCTATGTGTCACTTCCTCAGACTCTAAGTTTGTGAGGAGTTGATTTGGATGTTGTATATGATGTGGTACAAGAGTTGTACGG
>CAOJBK015112232.1:0-17303 GCA_948294925.1 Codiaeum variegatum
TATTTCCTTATAAAAGAGTGTGTGGAGAGGTCTTTGTAAAAAACAATCCCTAGAGTCTCAAGTTCTCTACAAAAGAGCAAAAACCATAAGCATTTAGGCAACCAAAAGAGTTGGTTCAAGCTTCTTCAAGAGGAAAGGAGACACAAGCCTTTGGGAATGCTTCGGTGTGAGTCAAGCTTGAATTTTTGCACTTGAGGAGCTTAATGAAGGAGGGAGTTAAGGTATTTGATGCTTCAAACCTTTTCTAAGTTATAATTGTGTTTTGTACAATAATTGGCTAAAGATCCTTGAATGAGATTATAGGTCCAAACCTAAGTTTAGATGTTCATTAAAGAGTTTAACGAACAATTAAACCATCCATCCTAAAAGAGTTTTGGCATGGAATTATTTTTTAAAAAGGTTTTGAAAATAAAAAATTGATCTTTCAGATTTTTTGCTTTTCGCTTCCGCTGAGCGGCTCGTAGTTTTTCTTTCAAATGGAACTAGTAAGACTTTTAAAACTTAAGGAAATGCTTATTCATTTTCTTAGTGTGAATAAGGAAATGTATAATATCTCATGTCACTAGAAGAAATTATATAAGAAAACATTAAATTGACACCAATTTAAGATTATGAAAAGCTTCAAACAAGTAATTGTTTGGTTTCTTATTTATAAAGTATTCATTGAAACGAATCACTTTTGATGGAGAAGTATATATTAATTGTCAATCGAGAACTACAATAAGACAAATAGATAGAATTAGAACAAGTATGGAATGGCATTGCCAAAAAAAAAGTAAAAGAAAAACATAAAATAAAGGTAAAAGAAACCAATCTACACCATTTTTAAAGTAAAAACATTGTGTAGGAAAAAAAAAAGGATAAACAAACCAGGTTTTAACATATCTTACAAGACCTCTAATGAAAAGGACTAAAGAGGTAAATCATCTAACTTATGTACATATGGTATTGAATACCAAGAAATGTAAGAAGTGGCTACAAATTAGTACAATTTTCATATAAGACACTATAATTAATTAACAAGAAAAAAGGATCATTGCAATAGAAAAAAAATGAAAAAAAAAATTGATTACCTTTTAGAATGTTATACCTTGAAACTTTGGCTTCTAAAAACTTGAATGTCTTCAAACTTGCAATGTATTATAACATCTTTCTATTAGTTGAAACATAAAGTCCATGCGCTAGTTATATTTTCTTATTCTTGCTACTGCTAGCATTAGATCTAAGGCTCAACTCTAACTTTAAAGAAAATGATTGTGTTCTTCCTTCTTATCTGATAATGTAACAACTTTGTAGCTTGAACTTTGATTCTTTTATTGATTTTTTCTCTTTAATATGACTTTGATTAATAGTAATAGATGTACAATGTATTTTTGGATAAGGATAGACTTAATATTGATGTGTGTTTCATTTAATTATGTGTACGATCGAAACTAACTATATTATAATATTTATCTTGTCAAATTGTGTTTATTCTCTTGTTAGAATTTTCTTTTTTTTCAATTCAAAATTTCTTTAAATTTTATATTGCTTGTATGATCAAATTTTTATTTATTAGTGATTTTGACACCTTGTGTAGATGGTGTTGATACATTGGTTAGCCATTATGAAAATCATTTCTTTATTTTGAGAACTAATGCATTTTTCAATTCAAAGCTTCTTGCCTATTCAATTCATAACATTTCTGCAGCTACTATTCTCATTACTTGTAAGGAAAGGTTATTTTTAGATTTATTTTTTCAATTGGAAAAGGATGGATCTTCACTTTAATGATAACTTGTATACATGCATCTATCTTAATCATTATTTGAATTTGTCCAACATAAAATTTGGAATGTAAAACTCTTTTCCAGTCATCTTAACTACATGTTTTTGGACTTTAGTGTTTACAAATTATTATATTTATATTTAATTTTGATATCTGCCACAACATGTGGTAAAACTCTCATTACTATGATGGTCTCAATTGGAATGTTCTCCTTGTATTTTGGGATCTTTTTCTCAACTGATTTAATTTTTGAACTTGGTAAATTTTTTCTCATTTGTTTTTAAATTTTTGAAGCTCTTTCAATTTATTTTGTTTAGTTTTGGTAAATTAGATATGAGACTAAAGTTCTAATTTATTTATACTTGTTCAAATTTTAATTAATTTTTTAATGTCTTTTTTTTTTTAATTTAGATTGTTTAATTTTAATTATAATATTATGAAACTATAAATTTTCTATGCAAGTTGAATTATTTTTATTTATGAACTAATAATATTGGAATTAGTAGTATTGTTGGCCATTTAAGCCTTTATTTTAGGTTGAAATGAGAACTACTTTTGATTATAATTTTCAAAATTAAACTGTGAGCATTATATCTTTGATTCTTAGATTTTACATTCAAAAACACTTGTTAATGTTTAACTGTATAACCAATTTCAGAATAGTTATCTGAATATCATCTTGTTTTCTTTAATGATAAGTATTTTATAATTGGTTTAATTATTTGAATTTTTAGATCTCATTTAATTCTATTTTTGATGCTTATGTAATGGCTTAATATTTTATCTTTTTCAGCTTATTGGAGGCTATAAATGTGTTTTTATTTTCTTTTTTTCCTTATGCTAGCCTATTTCAATTTAGCTAATTAGTGTCAACTTCTTAACAAAGGCTGCAAAGATTCAATTTGTAATTGTTATACTTTTGTTCTAGGTATATTTCATGTGGTTGGATTCACATCTTTCTCCATTATTCAACAAAAATGATGCATGAATTAGATTGGATAAGTATTTAACATAGTGGTAGGTTATTGAGATTAATCAATGGATTTTTCATTGAATTTGTTTTCAAGTTACAAAAAAGTTGGTGAGAAGCCTACTCTTTCAATTTCTACATTTGTACATGTACTTTTTTACAGTGCTTGCTAATTCTTAATTGCTTTCCAAATTTGGCATAATGGAAATATATCACATTATCTTTAATGCTTTAATTAATAGCTATGCTTTTTCTATACTTCATCGGCTTTATAAATCATTTACATAAGTCATTTATAATCAATTGTTAGCTAGCGAGAAGTTATCATATAAATTAATGGGACTAGTTTAGACATTTTTAGGAAAGGGTGAAAGGTTTTTATAGAAAGACTAATTATTTCTATTAATATGTAGTTTCTTCTATAATTATAGATTTCAGTGCTTCTTTAAAAGTAAATTCCATTAATTTATGGTCTCAAGTTTTGGTTTTGACATCTATGTATGTTTTCCTTTGTCATTCCTGTTATCACTTTGTGGTTATATTCTTTATATGTCTCTTACCATTGTCAGAAGCAAGCCTAGGAGTTTATTAGCTGGAGCATGGCTGCAATGCATCACTTCAATAACATAGTGATTCAACATTAATGAAAAAGTTTATGTAAGATTAATAAAGTCAAAATTTGCTCCTTAGTATATTTTGCTTTTTCTTTTATTTTCTTTTTTTATATTTGAAACTTTTAATATAAGTTTTGTTTTGTAAGGATTACAATACTTTTGAATGGTTGTTTGACTTTGGATATTATGATAGTTTTAGGATTATGGATATTTTAATATATTTAATTAATGTTGCACTATTTTGGAAATGTTACAATAAAAGTGTTACTACATAGAATTTAAAAAATTATTATTAGTAAAAGTATTATCTTATAAAATTTGAAAAATGTTGTAAGTTCCTTAAATATATTACCTTACAATATTTAAATAATTTTACAGTTTGACTAGTAAGTTTTATATTAGATAATTAATACATTATTGCATATGTACTAGAAAGTGTTATAGCAAATGTTACAATACTAAAGTGTTGCATTTGAATTTATAAAGTGTTGCTTCCCTTTTCTAGGTTACAGTGTTCCATTAGCCAAAAAAGCCCGCAACACTTTTTTATTGTTATAGATGATAGAATTGGAAAAATGTTGCTATAGATGTGTAATGCAACATATTCTAAAGTGGAAAAATGCTGTTTTAGATGTGTAATGCAACATTTTAAGGGTGCTATACAAGATTTTAGATGTATTGGCCTAAGCCATTTATGGTGTAGTATTTAGACTTCCTTAAATGTTAAAATGACATTAAACTTATATATTATTTCCAAATTAAAAAATCATATTTAAGCAAAAAAAAAAGCATATTACTTTTCTTAAATTGTAACATATATGATTTAAAGTAACATATGTTAAATCATGAATGGCTTATGCTCTTCGTAAATCGTTGTCAATGGGCCTTGTATAAAAGCATCTATGATCACTGCCCCATTCTTCTAGAGCAATCTCAAACTAATTGGGGTCTAAGGCCATTCAAAATTTTGAATTATTGGCTACTACATCTAGGTTTCTCAGAATAAGTCAAGAGGTTGTGGGATAGCCTTTCTTACATATCCAATACTAGACCAAGAATTGGGATCAAACTTAAAAAGCTTAAAAGCCTGCTATCAACTTAGAACAAAGAAGTGTTTCTTCATGTGGATCATCGTATCCAATATCTGGAGCAGGAAATTGTAGGTATTGATTCACAGTTTGAAAACCTAAATATTAATGATGATTCTCGAAATGCTCTAAATAAAAAAAAGGGGAATTTTGTTACATGAACTTTGGAGTCAAATGCGTTTGCAAGAATCAATTTAGAGGAAAAAATTGATAGCACTATAGTGTAAGGAAGGGGACTGTAACACCAGATTTTTCAAATAGCAGCTATAAATCCAGCTAGAAAGAATTATATAGGTTGTGTTTCTTATTTATCAGGTGATATAACTGATGTAAATGGTATTAAAGAAGAGGTGCATAATTTCTTTAAAAAGGCCTATCAAGAAGTACCATTTGTGTGACCTATCCTAATCTCCAATTACATTAAGAAGATTGAAAAGTCCACAGTTGATTCACTGAAGGCATAATTTTTGTTGGAAGAAATCAAAAGTGTCATTTGATCATTCGAGAAGGCCAAGGCTCCTGGACCCGAAAGGTTCACATTTGAATTTATCAATGCGGGTTAGGAATTCGTATGGTCTAACATATTCAACTTAGTCCAACACTTCTATACTCACAATTGTTTTCCAAAATCCATGAACTCTTCATTCGTAACTCCTATACCTAAGGAGGAAGGCACCAAGGATTTTTCAAAGTTCATGCCAATTAGTCTCTTAAATTATCTATGCAAGATTATATCGAAGTTGATTGCAAATAGACTCAAAACTATCTTTCCCTCTCACATTAACCTGGAATAAAGTGCTTTCTTAAAAGGGAGGAATATCTTAGATATTGTGTTAATCTCCAATGTAGTAGTTCACTCCCTCAACATGTCCAAATAGCCTAGTGTTCTCTTCAAAGTGGATTTCTAAAAAGCTTTTGATAGTGTAAATTGAGAGTTCCTTAACTCAATGATGTCTCAAATGAATTTTGGGGGAAAATGGAGGGATTGGATAAAATTTTACTTAATATCAGCCTCTATTTCAGTATTGGTTAATGGTTGTCCTTTTGATATCTTTTCACTAGAGAAGGGGGTAAGGCAAGGGGACCCCATATCTCCATTTTTTTTTTCTCATCGATGTGGAAGAACTCTCCCTAATCACTTCAAATGCAATTGATTTGGGCTTAATATCTGGTCTTAAGGCCTCACCTAAGGGATCTTTTGTCACACATCTTCAACATATAGATGACACAATCTTCTTCTCTTCCACTGCCCTAGATAGTCTGGTGAATATCAAAAGGATTCTAAAATGTTTATCACTTATTTCTAGTCTCAAAGTAAACTATAATTAGAGGTCCATCATCGGGATTAACCTCTCTAACTCTATAGCTGAAAACTTGATTCCATCTCAAACTTGCCATTTAAATATCTAGAGCTGCCCATACGAATCAACCCCTATTGTAAGAAGGCATGGGTTCTAATTATTGAAAAAATCCATAGCAAATTATCAGGCTAGAAATCCAAACTTCTCTCCTTTGGTGGTTGGCTAACCCTCATCAAGGCCTCTCTTGCTAATTTGCCTATCTATTACATGTCTTTATACAAAATGCTAGCTGGGGTTGCCAAGAAAATCAATTCTCTATTTAGCCACTATTTTTGGGGTGGTTCACTGAAAAAGATGAAGATTAATGCACTTAGATGGGAGGTAATCGTTAAGGCAAAAAAGCTTGGGGGCCTCGGTGTGGATTCTATTCTCCACAAAAATATAAGCCTCTTTTTCAAGTGGATATGGAAGCTTTGTCAAGACAATAAGGACATGTGGATACAAATTTTATGTGACAATACAAAATAAATCAAAATTTTTGGCTTGATAAGACTTTAGGACTATTTTCTTCGGTGTGGAAGCAAATCTGGAAATTAAGGGTAGAAATGTCTTTCTCGAATGGCTAGAAAATTTTGGTCGGTAATGGTCAATCATTTCTCGTTAGGGATATATGTGGATTCTTAATATACCTCTTAAAGACTATTTTCCAAGGTTATAATCGATTTCTCTCAACCAAATGGCAAAAGTCTCTTCAATTGGGTTTTGGGATGGTGCTGGCTGGTCTTGGTGCCTAAGATGGCAACGTAAATTAAGAATTTGGGAAACAGAACTAAAAGAAAATCTCATGTTTTTTTTATCCAGCTGCTCTTTATACGCAAGGAAAAAGGACATAATTGTGTGGAAGCATCAGCCAATGGGGAATTTCTCTATTAAATTTGAATTTAAGGCTCAAGATATGGACAATTTGGTTAAGGTCTCCAATGTCACACTTGGAATGTGGTGGGGATGGGTGCCCCCGCAGGTTGAAATCTTTGTATGGTTGTGTCTAAAAGGAAAGCTCAATACTCATGCTTCACTATTAGCCATAGGACTTATTGAGGTGCAAGATAGCCTATGCCCCTTTTGTTTGTTGAGTCTAGAAGATAACCTTCACCTCTTTGTGCATTGTCAGTTCTCCTATAATGTATGGTGTAAAATTTTGAAATGGTGGGAATTGGTATGGGTTCGTCCAATCACAGTTCAAGACTTGTTCACATTCTGGTGTTCAACAACATAAGGAGATTTACAAAAAAGAAAAGTATTGTTCATCGTTGTCTCTTCGGCCTTATGGTCTATTTAGCTTGATTGAAACAACCTAGTTTTTAATGGTCGATCTACTAAAGCCAAAAGTCTTTTCCATTTGATATTCTATAGAGCAAGTTTATGGTTCAAGGCTTGCTCTAAGGTGGATCCCTTTACTGGCCAGGAATGGTTATGCATCGATGAAGAAGATCAAATCCCCTCTGAACACTTGGCTTCCCCCATCTAGTATGCTCTTCAAGTGGAATGTAGATGGGTCCACGATTGGCAAAGTAGGTATTGAAGGCATCTTATAGGATTTTAGCAGATATATTAAATGTATTTTCTCCCTTAACTGTGGTATTATTAACTCTAATGAAGCAGAGCTCAAAGTCGTAGCAAAAGCATTGGTGTTGTCCTTTTCAAATAGGGAAGTTTATAGCATAATTATAATTGAATCGGATTCTGCCTCTGTTGTCTCTTGGTTGAATAAAAATGATTTGCACATTCCTTGGAAATGGAATCTCTAAGCTGGTTGAAGTCTCCATTATTCATGTCAATAGAGAGCGAAATTATTTCGCAGATGGGCTGGCGAAACAAGGAGTTCATAGGGATGTGGATCTTATTGCCTGGTTATAGTCATTCAAAACTTGTGGTAATCGATTTTGAGGAATTGAAGTGCAGGTGCTATTTGGACTAATAATGCATGGATTCTACTAATATTCTGATAATTTTAGAGGTTGGATTTGGTATCTAGTCACATTATGGAGGATTTGAGTAATAGTAGGGGTATTACTCAGTGATGTTATATTCCTTTTGGTATTTTGCTGGATTAAGGAGTTGATTTGTTGAATATTCCCTATTGTCTTATGTCTTGAGCCTTATTTTTCTACGGAGTGAGAAATTCTGGAGCTTTGTGAAGGTGGTTAACTTGATAATGGCCATGCTTCTACCTAATGTCTTGTTGTAGCTAATTTAGAAATCAGGTCACTTATGCAGCAGGTTGTGGATTTTTTTTTTTTTGATGTTATGATGTTGAGTGAGATACTATGATTATTTTTACAATATGGAATGTGGGCCTTTAAATTGTATAATTATGTTTGGCCTTGGGAATAATTGTTCATGTTCAAATATATACAAATCCTGTTTACTTAGCGAACGTTATGTAACTTCGGACTTTTTCCAAGTTTATGGATAAAAGGCTGGTTCTTGTCACTGGTGTATTAGTTCTAGGAGGGGTTTTGTCATCAACTTGAGTTTCCCACTCAAATTGGTTTTTCCCCATTTTAATAAAATGATATCTCAAATTTATCAAAAAAAAAAAAGGTAACATAACTAATGTATTTTAGTCAATTGTTAAAAAAATTTGAATGATTCAATTTAACTACTAGGTCTAAAAAATTAAGATATTATTTGGAATAATATAGTATACTTCTAAGGAAGTAAACTTCCCGAAAGGTATACCTCTCAGTAAATTATTTTGTGAGAAATAAGTTATTCAAGAAGTAATTATCTGTTTGATTTATATGTATTCCCTTCATTCCTTTTTAATTATCTTCTTCACTTTTTTTTAGATTTAGACTTTAATCTTATTAATAACAATTATATTTTAAAAAAATTATATTATACATTTTAAAATGAATTTAATGATTTTTTTTTATAATTTTTATCAATATATATTGTAACAAATTTATGGTCAAAATTAATTTCTGAAAATAAAAAATTCAAATAAAAAAATGAATGGAGTTGTAATAAAATAAAGCAAGAATATTAATAGTAAAGAACAATAAGAAAAGAGAGAAATAATAGAGGGGAGAATCATGACCTTGTATATTTATTCAATGGAGTAATAACCTCTTTATATAGAGTACAACTGAAAGATAAATAGAAAATTATCCCAATTAGGAAAATACAATCAAGCCAATTTAGGAATCTAGAATCAATATAAATAAGGAAAGACATCCAATCAAATATTCTATAACACTCCCCCTTTGGATGTTTATTACAAAGTTTGCTTCATTAAAACCTTACTAAGAAGAACTCTGTGGGAAAAAATCTTAATGACGGAAAAATAGTATATCATTCTTATTTATAAAACTTGTGTGATAAAATTGATTCATTAAAAATCTTGTTAGGAAAACCCAGTGGGACAAAATCTCGGTCAAGGAAAAAGAGCACAGTATACAAAAATCTCCCCCTCATGAGAACATAGTTTGACAAAGATTTCATAGTTGGAGTATGCCAATTTTGTTCATAACTTTGTAGATACATATGCTCAACTGTCAAATTATATATTTAATTATGTTTAAGCAATATCTATTATCAATTTATTTATAGTAATCCCTCGAATATTACTTTCATAATGAATATGCCTCATTAAAAATCTTGCTTGAAAAACCTAATGGGAAAAAACATAGCTAAGGAAAAGAGTACAATTCATACGCCATTTTGTCATTGTACAAATTTCCTCATTAAAATCTTTGGTCAAGAAAACTGTATGGGACAAAAACTTGACTAAGGAAAAAAAGTATAATCTCATATTAATTCGCTCTCCCTGATGAGGACAACATTTATATATCAATCAATGAAACAAGAGTGAATTTTAGGGGATATCAATTTCAGAACTCTTCTGGAGTTTATGCATGTAAGAGAATCACCTTAATATTATCCACGCTAATTTTTTGCAATATAATTTGTGTCAATTTCAAATACTAAAATGGGAGTATCTTTTATTGAGGTACTTCAGGACCTTGAAATTGTGTAGTATTATCATAATTAATACATAGTCAGTCTAAGATCCATCAATATGATGATCAAGTAAATTGCTAACATCAATAAGATGAAGCAATAGTCCTTTGAAGATAACATAATAAATATTTTACATAACTCAAATATTTGTTAGTGAAAATTTATACTTAGCTAAGAATTGCAATGCAAATGCAATATGCAATTTACAAAATTCATAAGTACTCATATGGTACTTCAAGGCCGAATAACTCTTCATTGTCTTTGTAAAGACTAAAAAATCTCTTTTCATTTCTAGTGAATATGTTAAGTAGACTAGTATGTTGGGACTCTTTTATGATCGATCTTCAGGTTGATACAAATTCTTATTCATATTTCTTTTAGTTCATCAAAGGCCTATAGCATTTGTCACAAAAAATAAATACTGCAATAATAATCAATTGTGGTCATAGTGAAAGAATTCACTTATTATTATTTTATAATCTTTCGGGGATTCATAAGACAT
Source organism: Codiaeum variegatum (assembly GCA_948294925.1). NCBI lineage: Eukaryota > Viridiplantae > Streptophyta > Magnoliopsida > Malpighiales > Euphorbiaceae > Codiaeum > Codiaeum variegatum. The sequence goes on from CAOJBK015112232.1 coordinate 10,270, forward strand.
ATATCAAATCTTTATTTAACTACCATAAGATTAGGTGATGGAACATGATAATTTTCATAATAGGAGAATTAGTTTTCTCATAGGGCAAGTCTAGCTCGACTTTTAATTGTCTCTATTCATGATGGCAAATCATGTTTAGTTATACTCATATGTATGAATTCATATTTTTCTTGAAATAATATGAGCAATTATTTAGTAAATTGATCATCGATGACAATCAATTTTCTATCAATTTATTCTCCTATTAATTGAGATCTCATAATATTGTTCATATGATCATCAACTCCATGAGCCATATATGAAGGATTTAGTTGTTTCATTATCTCAGTCTACATTTCAAAATTGACAATAGCTCTATGACTGAGATCTCCTCTTCAAGAGGCATCTCTTCAGGAGATTTTATGAATGAAGTTGCTTTTAATTCTTCATGGATTTTATGTTTATATCATTCACACTTTTGGTGTGTATTGAGCTCAATTTATTTCGATAATAACCATAATCCATGTTAAAATATTAAGCACTTGATTATGAGACTCAATAACTCTTTTTGCATATATAAATGCATTTGGCAGTTTTGTTGCAATCTGTTGCAACTAATTTATATTATGAACTTTAGGTTCATCTTATACATGAATCAAAAATTGGTTTTGTTGGAAATTTCTAGACATTCTTTAGCATTACAGGTTCTTATTGTCTCCTTAATGTCGAGAAATGTGCCTTGTCAAAATAAATCTTAAGTCTCTTATATTATCACACTTTAAGGTGATGTTTATTATGCCACAACCAAAACTCAATAAAATTAGAACATTAGGCTCATATTCTTGTACAAGATGTAAGATAATATGTATGACTTGTTATGCCAACTGTTTACATATTGAACATCAAGTTCAAGTAATATATTGGGCATGTTGAGTAGGAGTGATAATTCATTATACCACACAACTTTGTTTATAAAATATATATAATTGAAATGCAAAATCATTTGGAATAAAATCCAACAAAGTAATGATAATGCAAGATTTAATAAATTAATTACTCCTTCAGGGAGTCTATTATAATTAGCTAGCTTATACTCTTAATGTGGATTGCTTTGTCTTATATAATTCTTATGATCCACCTGGCTTTCAATGAAGTTCAATAAAAAAAAATTATTTATATGTATAATCGGTACAATATTATAGCCAAGCAACCTTACTGATTATTTAATTCCTTCTACTCGAAGGTATTTTTGTGACAAAAATATTGTCTATCCATAGTGTTCTATTCTCTTCAAGGAATATAGTAGAACAAATTGAATGAGATCATGATTCTCTATTTTTAATTGTATTTGCAATATCTGTAGTATCAATGATATATATTTCTTACACATATGTTAAGGTCAGAAATTCAATTTTTTTACTGAAATTTGACAATGTCTTTATTATATCCCCTCTTTAAAAGACAAACAATTATTTGATTCTTCAGGAATATTAAAATTGGGATACAAAAATTTCAAAAATTCATGATACTTAGTTCTTTAGGAACTTTATATATCATTTCTTTAAAGAAATGTGATACTAGATTTTCAAGAACTAAGTTCTTCATGAACTTAAAATCAATTCTTCAAGAATTTAAACTTTAATTACTGATTAATTCTTTAGGAAAAATATCAATTTTATAACAATTTAAGTTTTTTTTAAAGCTATAAATAATATTAGTCATTTAAGGACTACAGACAATACAAGTGCTTCAGGAACTGTTCTTTATGATTTGTCAATAATATCAGTTCCTTAGAAACTGCAGGTTAATTTACATCTTCATAAATTATATTTAATTCTAGTTCTTCAAAAACTAAAACTTAGATTCTGGAATTAGAATAAAATATAGTGCTAATTCTTTACGAATTTTGAAAATAGGTTTTTCAGGAATCATATGAAATATTAATTCTTCAGGAATTACATAAAATATTAAGTCTTTAGGAACTATATAAAACACTAGTTTTTTAGGAACTAGAATTTAGTAAAATAATATTTTCATAAACTATAATCATTATAGTATACAAGAAAAATCAGTATGATAAAATTGATTACTAAGTATGATAGAAATTCTTCCAAAATTAAAAATAATTGAAATTTGCTAACTTCTACCACTAGTGATTTCATATAAAAAAAATCTACTTGATCAAGTCCATGTAAACAACTTTTGAAAAAAAAAATAAATTCATGTAAACAATTGTTTTTTTTTTCAAAGAATATATTTGAAAAAAAAACAAATGGGTAATAATAAAACAATACCTTGTGTCATGAATTTTGTTCTTTCAACTATTTTTTTTCCGTCTTAGTTGTGTTTTTGTAAACCGCAACCTATCTCAAATTACAAATAATATTGTAGAACAAATCGTGATAATAACGTGTTATAAAATAAAATAAGAAAATTCATAGTAGAGAACAATAAGAAAAGAGAGAAAGAATAGATGGGAGAATCATGTTCTTGTATATTTATTCAATGGAGGAATAACATCTTTATTTGGAATACAAGTGAAAGATAAATAAGAAATTATCATAATCAGGAAAATACAATTAAGCCAATTTAGGAATTTAGAATCAATATAAATAAAGAAAGACATATAATCAAATATTCTATAACAGGAGTAACTTATTAACAAGAAGATTTTTATTATTTGAATTTTTATTTTTATTTATTAAAAATTAATAGTTTCAACTTTAGAATCCAGACTTTTTTAATTTTTCTAAAAAAAATATACTATATATTTTTAAATTAAGAAAGTAGGAATTTTATCCCATAAGTATGTTTAATATTGGCTACTAAAAAAAGTCAAACTTTTCTACTTCCGAAGAAATTATAATTTTCAAGTTAATTTATTTTATATCAAATAGCGTATAAGATGATATATGTTTTTGCTCCTTTTACTTCATTTTAATATCTTAATATCATATATTATTTCTTAAAATTATATTTTTTTATACATTTATAAATTTTATTACATGTAATTTAAGTTCGTTCAACACTCAAGTGATATATTGCTAGTAATGAAGTATTTTTCATCAAATCCTTTGATGAAAACACAATGCTTAGCTTTTGTCTTCTTATACCCTATCATAAAATATTCAAACTCTAGAAATGCCATACAAAGCATTAATACCTTTAAATTGGATTTAATGTACACATTAAGAGCCAATGACGGATCCATTTGGTTTCTTAGGTATGCAAATGCATACTCTGCTTCATTGTTAAATGGGTTGTAAATAGGAGAGCCAATCAAATTTCTTTTTGCTACATGAGAGTCAATCATTTTTAGTGGAATATTTGTTTTGAAGGTTCACTTCTACATGCATCATTAAAGGTTTCACTTTTCTATTGTAAAAAAAAATGTTAAATTCAAATTTATAATAGTAAGTTTTGGACTTCTGAAAAAAATAATAAATAAACAAAATTATTCATTAAACAAAAATAAAATTGGCTACATAACAATAGTATATGTATAATTAAAAAAAGAATTAAATCGATGTTATTCGTTATTCATCAAATAACAATAAAAAATATTGATTACATTTTTTAAAAATATGAACAAAAAATTAAAGTAGGCTAGTTAGTTACAGTCAGCTATCCTTCTTTATTTAGGCATACCCCGTTTCAATTTTTTAGATCTGCCACTGAGTATAGCTACATCAAGATAATAATGAAATACAATGCAAGCTAATGGATTTTAGCTATAAATTTATATTTATATTTATATTTATTTTGCCAAATAATTGTAAATTTATATAAAAAATGTATACACTACCACATCCAACCATAACAAGCACTGCCAAAGTGTAAGTAAATCTGACATATATTATCATATTGAATCAGTTTGGTAAATACACATGAAAGAAATTTGGTTGCAGAAAAGAACAAAATGATGAAAAGAGACAGCCAAAAATGTTTAAAAAGAAAAAAAAAATTACATGGAGTTATAAAAAAAAAATGCTAATAAATATCTTCACATAAGAAAAAATCTGAATCATTTTGAGAAGTATAAAATTGAATATTTGTTTGGGTCATAGAACAGGTTGATAGGTTACGCCCGTAGAAGGGATCCATCTATCTCCTTGGAGGAATGCCTTCACAGTAAATTGAGAAGCTAAATTTTTGTTAATATTATTTTTGAAGCCTTTCCATTTGACTCTATATTTGGTGGAAGAACCAGCTCCATAATTCTGAAATTCAGCATAAAATATTGTAGGAGGAGCTGTATTGCCAGTCCATGGTAACCATCCACTGGGTTGGATAAAACTTGTCAAATTAGACTGCATAAATACAGTAGTAGAATAATTTTTCCAAGGTCTTCCAAGAAAAGTTTGAACACCACTCAAGTTCCCAAATGGAAAAATGGTGCAATTTTGGATTGTGATTCCAGTATTTTGATTAGGATCGAACCTTCCTTGAGCAGTGATTGTGTTTTGTTGGCCAAGCATTGGTTTTCTTGGGAAAATATTGCAATTTTGAAGCACAACAGCTGAGTTACCAAAGATGAAATCAACTGTTCCATATATGTTGCATTCGCGGTAAAATTGACGATTGGCATGTGCATAAAGACTGTCTTGAAAGGCATTTATACTGCAACGGTAGAAAATTGAATGGTCTGCATTTGACATTAGTGCCACTGCCTGATGTTTGATTGCTCCTGCTGTATTTTTGAAACCCATATCTCTCGCTATGAAGCCCTTGCCAAATACAGCTGCAATAATTTATTTTTTCTGTCAAATAGTTAGTAATTTATATGAAGAAAAGAAGTTATTATATATAATTTACCAAACGTTGCCGTTGAGAAAGTGGGAGTGCCATCCACAAAGTTGAGATTTCCGGAGACTATGGTCTGTTCCATTCCGTCGCCAATAATCATAACATTCCATTTAGATTTCTCGACCCGAACGTTTTCATGATAAGTCCCTTTCTTCACATAAATGACGAATCTTTTTTTGCTTTTATCAGGAACAGCTTTAAGAGCGTCACTAATTCTTCTATATTTCACTGACCCGTCTTGTGCTACAACAGCATTCGCCTTTTTTTTCAGCTGATTTATATCAGTATTTTGAAGCAGCTTACGATCATCATAATAACTCATTAAACGACGCCGTTGCATGTTGACCGAGCTTGAAACCTTGAAAATCCAAGTGATAATAGCCAAGCTATTGCTAGTTAATTCAGTAGCATTTTTCAGATAATTTTGAACACTGGCCTTTAATTTGGCTTCACCTAATCCATCAATGCAGGTCTGTTGAAAAGAAGTAGAAGAACTAAGCCAAGTTCTTAGATCATCAACAATGTCAACCAAAGATACTTCATTAGCAGATGATAATGATGCATTTAAATGTTCGATTGCTAAATCAAGAAGATCATGGCAATCTTTCAAAGCTAAATTACTCATTTTGTCGTTGCTTCTCATGGAGAATCGTTGAAATGCTTCAGAAAGCTGAGACAAAGCAACTTGCAATGATAATTTAAAAAGCTCTTCAGGTTGAAGATGATCGGATTTGGCTACAGAAGCAAGGCTGCTGTAACAAGAGTCTTGATACAATGTAACATCACATACTGCTTTAATTGATGCAGAAATGGATTTAGAATTAGATTGATTATCTCCACCATTGTTGGCATTAGAAGCACGACTTCCAAACACAGCAGCAAAAACAATGGCTGCTAGAAGTATTGAGGAAAGGCTAATGATTGTGATCCTCTTTCTAGTTCTTCGACCAGCCTCGAGCTTGGCTTGTTGGGCTTCGTCTAATTTCTCATAGGATTTGAAAGAAGACATGTTTTGATAAGTTATTATTATTGATTGATTGTTGCTGATATTGGATTTGTATGGGAGTGTACATATTTATATAATTAAGTTAGGTATATATTAAATAATTTAATGTCAAACGCGGCAGTACATGCAAGCCACTACTTTTTTGAAATTTTTTCTTTTTTTTTTAATATATATTTCAAAGTTGAAAATGTTGGAGTGGTTCTCATGTTAAAAGAACAATGTAATGATATAGTACACAAGAGAAATGCCCCTGCCATTAATCAACATTCTTTTGACTTTCTTCTTTCCCCATCAAATTTATAAAATTTGGCACTCTTACGTGACTAGCGGTTAACCTAATTGCAATCAAATGACAATAAAAAAAATTAATTAATTAAAAAAAAATATGAGGTATAGCAAAAATTATAAATTTTGGATCAAATTTTAATTTTGATAATTTAGTGTATAAATTTTTAAATTTTGACAAAATTAAAAGCATAGATGTAGTTAAGATAGTGTTGAATATTCACCACTCGTTAAAGCAGTGTGAGATAGCTCTCTTTCTTAATGACGCTTTTATGCATGGTGTACTCTGATTAGTTGTTTGATAAATGAGTTCTATTTACTCTGAAGTAAATCTATTTTATTTTTGCATAATCAACATTATTTTTCGTTTTATTTTTTTAATTGCCGCTCCCTCTCCACTTCCCCTTTCTCTCTCTCATTTTGAAACCCTAAGCCCGATCGCCACATCTCTATGAACGTTTCTCATTGTCATCAATTAAGTTTCTTTTTCCTCTCTTTAAACCTATTTAAATCTGCCAGATTTCTCAATTAAACTTAAACCCTTCTTTATCTCCTACAATCCACATGATCACCATTGTATGGTTGTTGGCAAGTATCATCGAAGCCAGCCATTAGCAGACCTTCAATGGCAAATTAAGTCTGATTTGTGCACTTCCATTGTCCAGGTTTTTATCCTTTTTTATAGTCTCCCTATATCTGTAGTTCTATTGAGAACTTTGTGCAATTCATCAATTTTCGCTTATGTTTGGCATGGTTTAGATACCTAATTTTAATGGAGAGGCATCAATCTTGGGTTCTCAGATCATATTAGAGAAGACTTGAATTATAACATGTAAGATTTTCTTAAATTTTAATTAATCTTAAATCAAATAGATAGAACTTATGATTGCAGTAGATTATTCCAATTTTTGGAGGAGTTTGGTGATGCCTAATAGAGATCATAGTACTAATTTTTCTT
>CAOJBK015113688.1:0-10016 GCA_948294925.1 Codiaeum variegatum
TTGGTTCTTCTAACACAATCTGGCGTCACTTCTTGCTTGATTTGTCTTCTAACTTCGTCCCCCAAGGTCATCCTGGATCCTTGGTGACTTGAGGCCTCTTGTTTGTCTCTACTGAGGTTCACCTGCCGCCTGACCATCTCCGGTCGGAGCTCCGGACCCCTGGGGGGTCGATCTTCCCTTCTCCTACCGGTCGCAAATCCGTCAGCCTTTTGGTTAGGTGGTGTTAGGATGTGTTTGTTGTTGGGCTTACGGCAGGAGGAGGACTATCTTTTACCACGCGGACATCTTCGTGGGGTAGGGTGTGTTCCATTGTGGATTGTGAATCTATGACAGGTTTTTGAGTGCTTTTGAAAGGGAAAACTCTGCGCTTCCCCACAGACGGCGCAAAATGATGCGTGCTGGTTTTGGACACGCTGTAATGCGATTGCTCTGGTTGAGCTTGAACTGAACCTGCACAGAGTAACAGATGGTCAGGGGTGCTGGACGTGGTGCCTGGCGATAACCCTCCGACGCTCAAGTCAGTGAACGGGTTGAAATCACAGATGAGAGTATGTAGCTAAGAGCTTTTGAGGATAAGTTTAGCCTTAGTGAGCTTACCTGCACAGGTTGTGGATGTCTCTATTTATAGGGTGTAGGAACCCTGTTCAAGAGGACACGCGGCATCCTGAGGTGCGTCGCAGTGTACTACTCCATGTGGCCTGCGACACCTGTCTGCGCGAAGTCCGAGCCCCGGAGGTCACTAGAGGACAAAGTCGAATCTGGCTCTTGGGTTCGGTCTGGACTAGGTGGATCGAGTTCGACCCCAATTTAACTAAACTCGTTGAGACTGGACTAGGCCGAAGGCGAGATAGTATCACATATCTAGTTTGAGAAGAAGAAAGAATAGTTGGTGGTGGAGTTGATGGAGTAGCAGATGGTGGAGAAGCTGGAGCTGCCGGTGGTGACGCCAGAGAATTAGTTGACGGCGCCATCAGAGCCGGTGCTGGTCTTATCGACAAAAACCAAAAAAAAAACCAATTATTCTTCATTAATTATTGGAATTAAAAAAGGATCGAATGAGATAAAGATAGAATGTTTTATGATTTTATTAGATTTTTTTTTTGAAATATGATTTTCAGTTAAAAGAAACTAATAAAAATTAAGAAAAAAGTAATTGAGAAAAAAAAATAATTGAGGATTGAGAAAAAAAATTGAGGATTAAGGATAAATTAATAAGGGTTAACTAACAAATTAGTTACAAGGTATTTTTGAGCTAAAAAATTAATTAAAGATTGTAATTGAATTATGAAAATTGAGGGAAATATAATCGAATCAAGCGCAATAATTTGGGGATTTATTTCAACCTTTCAAAAAAAAAAAAAAAGAACAGAGAAGCAAGCGACTGGTTCTTTTCTTTGTCCCACTTTTTGAATGATATGGATAAAGAATTAGTTCTATTTCAAAATGTAGCCATTTTGTTCTCTCTTGACTTAGCAATAGCATATTGCAGCCCTGGGGATAAGAATAATAATATATTAAAATCACTATTGCACCAAGCAAATTGCACAAGAAAAGTTTATTTCGAATCAATAAGTTTCACTAACGATATGGAATTGGAATCCTGAAATGTAAAGCTCAAAATTTAATTATTCACAACGCTTAATTAACAAGAAAATATTGAAATTACAATACAACTTTCACATATATTTTGACTTTTAAAAGCTTGAAATTTGATTTGTAAATTATTTGTTCCATTTTACATTTATCCGATACACATTTTCTTAAAAAAAAGGGTCATATTAAAGTTTAACAGTATATATTCTATTTAATTGACTTTGTTATATTTTTTTATATTAAAATAAATCAAATAGTAATATCTTGTTTTGAACCAATTAAATAATAACATTTAATTCAACAAATATAAACAAAAAAAAATTAATAGCAACATTTATTTGAAAAAAAAAAAGATTAAACTGATAATTTAAATGGTATAAAAAAATATTTTAATTTGAATAATTTTTTATCAATTTGTAAGCATGCCAATGAAAAATTATAAACGACAAAGAATTTGGCAAATGTCTCATATCTACACAAGATAATGACCAATTAGTAATCAATAGCCTTAAGTTTCTTGTCTAAAATGATGATCAACAAAATATCAATGCCTCACTTCCTTGAATAGCTATTATTGATGAGTTGCAAGGTTCCTACCTAAACTAGGATTTAAATTATAAATAAAATTATGTTATTTAACCAATTTACAATTCTACCAAAAATTTTCTATTTAATTTCTAAATAAACTTTAATTTTTGCTTAGTTTATTGCTTCCTGAACATCAGATTCCTAATCTAACTAATCATAGTTTTCCTTTTCTTAGAAAATTTTACCTTTTTTTTTTTAATTATAAAAGTATTAAGGGTCAATTTACTCCCAAAACTTTTTAGTAAGGTCCAATTAAGGACAAAATTAACTTGTGGGCTAATTTAGTCATTGAACTTGTAATATTGATTCGAATAATCCCAATTCTATTAAACAATTATTTAAAAAAAATAAAAATAAAAACAAATATAATTAAGGTAAAAGACAAGGGAAAAGGAAAGAAAAGGGCAAGAATTGCCAAGCGCCTGCTATTCCACCCCCTGAACAAGTTAATGGGGACTTTAAAGCCAGCCACCGACACTTACAGTTTCATGATTACACTGCAAAAGAAATGTTTCAATAATTGGGTAACAAATCATTTTTGCCACATTGGGGGTGGACTGGCCTAGTTTGTATGGTAATCAGTTACATGATTAGTGGAGGAACTTTATAGAACAACTAGGCTGGAGGAATTTGTTCTGGATTACTGAGCAAGCATACCAGGAGCTTACACTCGAGTTCTTATGCACTTTCAAGTATGAAGGGAAAAGCTATGATTTGATTAAATGGGAGCGTTGATGAGTTTGGTCAACGTTTTAGGTTCTATACTGAGAAGGAGATCAATTCTCCTATTTATCGTGAAGCAATCATAGATTGGCCTTCCATTGAGTAAATAAACTTGCAGTGGAATATAAACATAGGTGAAAGGGGAAGATTCTAACCAAGCAGGCAAAAGGCCATGAGCTATAGGGAATTCTCTATGCGAGTGATGCATCAACTGTTATCGCATACCATCACTACTAAGCATGATAGTACCGAACATGTTAAGAGTATTGATTAGCTTATCATGGGAAATATGAAGGAAGGAGTTCACTTGAATGTTACTTATTTGCTCCTCAAGTTTTTCAAAAAGCAAGCTAAGAAGAAAGATGGGCATATTATGAGAGGAGCCTATGTTACTCATTTGGAAAGACAATTGAGGATCTTAGATGGGATTCAGAATTTGAATCTGGACGGGTAACTGATCTTTATGAATGTTGAGAGGGTCCGTATCTTAGACCATTATTATGGTAAAGTTGAGTCACCACCTCTACTGGCGTTTGTGTATAACTTGACACTTCAGAATGCCCCTCAGTAGCCCATGCCACCACTACATACGTTTGCTTATTCTTCATCCCATGTAGCTAGGCCTTCATCTTCTATGACACTACCACCGAATCCTCCATCATATGTCGTCGGATATGCTTTTGATTATATGGATTGACGTTGCCTGCTCGGGGGTCAATACAAGGACCAAAAGGAAGATGAGTGAAAGTCCACTTCAATGGAGCGATAAGGTTGTCATATTGAGAGCCAAAATTATTATTTACAACAAAATCAGGAGAAAATGTTCCACCTTCTTCGATGGAATCAGGATTACATGGAGTGGATGATCAACACACAGATGGCAGAGCAAGGGTGATGAGGATTTTAACCACCGCCTAAGTCCACGAGCGGGTACAAGATTTATTCCGACTCAGAGTCTGAGGGGGACGACTTGGCTATTGAGGAGTTTGATTTAATTAATGATGGTGTCGAGGGGATTTCCTTAGATCCCGGTTGATGCTTAGTTTTATCTCATAAACAATGTTTTTCTTTTCTTTTCTTTCTTTTATGTGTTTTTCCTTTATTTTGGATATTTGTACTTTGGGATTTCTTATGTTTTTGTTGTGTTTTTATTTTTCTTATTATGGATTATTGCATAACCATAATAATTATTTTGTGATTTTTTATGGTATATGGTACACAATGATGTTGCCAGACTCAATCATTGAGCCGTTATGCTAGAATCGACATTTTAGGGTAGTTTTTCTTTTTCTCCTTTTCTATTGTTCTTTCATATTTCTTTTTCAACACATTGGGCATAATGTGTGAAATAAGTTTGGGGGAGAGCCTGTGCTTATTGATTGAATTTATATGCTTTGATTTGTTGAATGTTTGGACTCAAGCAAACAACTTTTGACATCATATTGATAATCTTAATTAAGCTATGTTTTTTGTAGAAATTTTTTCAAATTTGGCTATTCTTGTAGGTCATTATCTTAGTTTTCTTAGTTAGTAACTACATTTTGAGTTTGGATTTTAAAAGTGAAGAAATTCTTTGATATTATGGCATGATTGAAATTTGAAATTTTTGTTAAATTGTTGAGCATTGTGGATTCTTTGTGCAGGGTTAAGATTTTGGCAAACATATTTAGTAATCTTAGGAATTTAATGACATCTTTTTGAGATATCATGCATGGATTGTGAATAAATAACATTTTTTCACCCAAAATAAGCAAGGAGCTTTGAAAATAAATCTATATTCTGTTGGTTCTTGTTTTTCACAAAACATATTAAAATTGAAAGAATTATAAATAGTGCTAGTAGAAGACTGATGTTTGTGATTAGTTGAGTAACCAGGGTTGGCACCATAAAGTGTTTATTTTTGTGTTAAAAGGCTAATAACATAATTAGTTAAGTCAAGTTCCTTAAAGTGAATAAAAAAAGTGCATGAACTTAAAGAGAAAATTTGCATGATGTTATTTTGTTTTCAAAAAGTTTGAGTTTTTTCCCAAGTATGAAAAATATTTATTTTCCTGATTTTAACTCCATTTCATTGAAGAAGTGTGCTCAGTTACTTTGCTTAAATTGTGATGCTTGAAAATACTATAATATCATTGACATTGTTGAAATTGATTTCTAAGTTTAGGATTTAGTTAGTTAATTGAGAGAAATTTGGCATTGATTTATTTTAATAGTTGAATAAAAATTTAGTTTTATATTTTATATAGCTTGATTGAGAGAGTTAGGTTATCAATGCATTATCATTGTTCTATTTTGCATAAGGACAAGTAAAGGGTTAAGTGTAGGGGAGTTGTTTTGAGTATATTTTATATGTTTTTTTTCCCAATATTTAAGTTAGTTTTTATCCAAAAATTACATTTAATTTATTTGATTAGTGGTGTTTAGTGAACATAAAAAATACAAAGAGAAATGGTATTTCAGAATGAAAGACGAGGTTTCTAAGTGAGAGAAATATCAAAGTGGCAATTTTTTGAGGTTCCAAGAATAAAAAGCTGAGTGTGGATAGTGCATATACTGCAAAAGGGTGTACAAACCAAGCAAATCCACACTGCCCACTGAGCTATAGGGACTCGTGCCAACCATCGTAAAGGCCGTGCATGTAAGGTTAACTTGTACTTCCCACTAAGTTGAAAATTTCTTTCTATACACGTCATGCCAAAGTGGGATATGGTCATGCGAGCTTGTTTAGAACGTACTGCATACTGGACTAAAGTTGAGCTATTGCACTAGTCCATGCACATCCAGTTAGGCCATGCAGATGTAAAAATCTGGCAATTATGAATTTAAAAATTTATACAATTTTATGATTCTTGTTTGTACATTTCAGAGAATTTAGAGATAGATACTCTGATTTATAGGGTTTTGACTCATTCTCTTTAGATTTCTTCAAGTACTTTCATAGGTTTCATTAATTTAGCATAGATTTGGCTTGTAGTCAAGATTAAAGTTGGAAATTCTTCAAGGATATTGAGAATTTCTACAATTTTCTTTGAGGACTATTTTCTTTACTCTTTTACTTTAATTCTTCTTTAGGTAAACATTGTTTTAAGAGATTAATCATGTTTACTTTGAATTTTATTCATAATTTGTTAAGTTTTAAACTCATTATAAGCTAAACTCTTCATTGTCTAGAGATTGAGCATGAAATAGTTGTGATATGAATGATAGTGATTGGGTTCAGTTTGCAAAACTTTTACTTGATTGAATTTATTTAATGATTATAAACTATTGCTTGATCACCAATTTGTTTGACTTAAGGTTTAGGTGATGGAGCGAGAGTGGAAATCCAAACTCGAAACCCATTCAATTGATATTCTAAAATGAAATAGAAATATAAGTTTTAGGATTAAATTCAATGCTTGAAGCATATTTTCTTTAGACTACTTATATAAATACGATTGCTAGTAGAATAAGTTCTATTGAATGATTGTATTGAAAATTATATCCTTTAGCATAATTAATTGACCCAATTTCTTAATTTCATAGACAATTGACTATGGATTGTTAAGATCTTTAAACTCATTCATATCATTGCATAGCAACATCTTTATTTTCTTTCTTTAGTTTAATTGTTCTTTCATTTTACAAAATCCAAATCCCTTTTACTCTTTATTGCAATTTGGGAAACAAACACATAACCTGACACAAGTTTCTTGAGAGATATGACCTTGGATTCTCAGTCTATACTATAATAGCCCATATACTTGTGGTTGTTATTGGATATTATATTTTGGGGTGAAAAAGTTTTTGGCATAGTTATAGCAAACAAGCTAGGTGTTATTTATTTGTTTCTTATGAATATTTTTATTTTAGTTTGTTACTTTTGTTTTTTCTTTTGTCTTTTCCTAGTTTTATAAATGGAAGAAGATCTTCTTCCTTTGGTTGATAATGTACACAATATTGGAGTGGAGCAAAGACGATAAGACAACACAAAAGATCCATAGGCTTTTGTGAATCCTTCCGAGGATCGAAGAGGAGAGGAAAATGTTAATCATGAAAATAGAGGCAATAAAGTTCTAGAGATTTTTGACCTTCCTAGAGTCATATGGGACCAAAGACGACTAATGAACGAGTTTACCAAGCCAGTCATTAGCATGACAACTTCTTGCATTCTTTTGGACACGACCACAAGGAACAATGAACTCAAGTCCATACATTATAACAAGTTGCCGTCATTCTATGGATAGCCAATGAGGATCTCCTTAACTTTATTCGAGATTTCTACTCCATTATTTAGACCATCCCTCTTCAAGGTCTGATTGAGGATCAATTAAGGATGATGTGTTTTTCGTACACCTTAAAGGATGCTACAAAGACATGGCTGATGACTTTACCTCCTGATTCCCTCACAACTTGGGAGGAAGTATATACTAAGTTCATGTAAAAATTCTAATCCCACCAAAAGACTTCTGACTTTCTCACGAAGATTTCAACATTTTCAGAGATCGATGGTGAGCCTTTTAATGAGGTTTAGGGTATAGACGTCATTGGTAAAATCTCACCGAAGTCATCTACTGGCCATGAATACATCTTGTTGGCCATAGACCATTTCACCAAATGGGTTGAGGTTGCACCCTAACAAGTACTAGATTTGAATAAAGTAGCCCAGTTCATCAAAACCAACATCATTGCTAGGTATAGTGTCCCATACGAAATCATATCAGACAATGGCTCCCACTTTCAGAAGGAGGTAGTGAATCTCCTGAAGAAGGAAAAGATCGAACATCAGAGGTCTTCTCCGTACAAACCTCAGACCAGTGACGCAATTGAAGCCACTAACAAAGCACAAAAAAGCATGCATCAGAAGATGATAAGTAATCATAAATGTTGGCACCTATATCTGCTAACTGCCCTCGTTAGGTACATAACCACATATAAGTGAGCCACCAAAGCTACACCATATTCACTAGTCTATGGAATAAAAGTAGTCCTTCCCATAGAATTGGAAATTTAGACATCCAGAGTCCTCCAAGGAACATAGATCTCTGAACTCGAATGGCAACTGGCCTATTACGACCAACTCAATGCTATTGATGAAAAGAGGGTGGAAGCACTCCACCATACATAGAATTACCAAATCAGACTTGCCAAACTCTTCAATAAATAGGTTTGAAGTCGCAATCATCAAGAAGATGACTTAGTCCTCAAAGAGATTAGACAAGTAGTGTATGATCCTCGAGAAAAATACATACTTCCTTGGAGCGGACCATACATCATCAAGAAGATAATATCAGGTGGAGGCATCATCCTAATGGATGTTAATGGCAATGAGTTCAATCATCCAACCAACCTCAATCAACTTAACATGTACTTCACATAGTGTTCTTGTTGTATAAGCATGCATTCAGTCATAATTACAAAATAAGAACTACCTGGACTTGATTCTCCAAAATTACCATGTATTCAATTTTCAAATTATCTTTTGTAAGGAGATACGTGGGCCTCCTTTATAGGCACAGTCCAAAACATTTAACAAAATTCAATGTTTCATTCACATTCATATTTGGGTTCTTTAACATTGCATGCAAGAGTGAAAAAGAATAAACATAAATAGAAAAAAAAGAATGAAACATGCTACGCTGAAAACTCAAACGGGTAGCTTAGGAAAAATTTAGGATGTGACCTATTAGACTGAAAATTGAAAAGGAAGTCTAAGCAACAATCAAGGCAGCTCATTAAGTTGAAAACCCAAAAGGCCGACTTAGGTTAAAATTAGAGCTTAATGAAAATAAAAATGTTTATTAAGGTCTTATTCATCTTTTGGAGCACCCAAAACAAGACATTGAAATAGAAAAGAAAAACAAAACTCAAGCAAAAGTATTATTTTTCTAAAGTCTATACTCAAACTAAACCCTTGATCTCAGTTAGAATAACAACTCACTTGGCTTTCACCTTTGGCCAACAAGCTTCAATCCACCATGTGATATACTTTGTAGATTTTCCATAATCATCACCAAGAATCACAATGGTCCGTGCATAGTCTCTGATCTAATGAGAGAGGATAGCTCTACCATTCTGTTATTCACTATGGTCGCCTTAAATAAAGGGCCATCTGGGGCACATCTTGATCATGTCCCATCTGCCGAAGGACTCCGGTGTCCTAATAGCAAGTTACATACTGAAATCCAAGCAGATACACATGCTTAAGACCTTAGCTCCTCAAAATGAACCACTTGATAGTGTACCAATCAGGCTTCTATAGTAGATATGAAGGACCCAACTCTAAAAGCTAGCTAATCCACTCCTTTTCAGAGCCAAAATGAATGGAAACCCTCCTAGTGCGATACCAAGAAGCAGGATATTCAAGTCTCTCAAGTCCTAGAACAATCCTAAGATGGTCCCTTAGCCAAATCTAAAAAGCAAAATCATCAATCAAAGAAGCCTCAAAGTATGCTAAAACATATAAGAAAGAAAAGGGTTTTAGTACCGAGAGCAAAAATGGACTGATAGTCCAAGATTATCTAGAGCTCTAATAGTGATTAAGGCTCATCAATGTTTCAGCTAAAATCATACCCACAATAGACTTACCTTTACCCATTTGGAGTATAAGCTCATCTATCTTCGCATCCCCAAAGCCAATTGGGCCCACAAATATATAACATGCAATCAAAGCAAAGGCATAGGTCCTTAATGATAATTGATAAATTATGCATTAATATATCCCATTTTCTTGATGATTTTGTGCTTTAAATTGAGTTTGATTTGTTTGTTCTAAGTGTTTTCATTTGTTTTTAAGAAATTAATTGAAATCCAAGGTTAGAAAGAATTATTTTGAAGTTCGGATTTGAAAGACGAAGAAAATGAGCAAAAACGGAGCAAAAATTGTGGACAATACCTCCCACGGGCATTGTCACGGCCGTGCCAAAGGCTGCACGGCCCGTGGGAGGCAGGGGGAGTGTCCAGCGAGATAGTAGCCTGGCATGGGTGCTGGCATGGCCATGCTAGCTGCCCGTACCAAGTGCGGAACTCGAAATTTCAGTAAAAACCCTACGGAAACAGACTTCTAAAAGATTCTAAGTATAAAAGGGGATGTAAAACACATTGGAAATGATTCTGGCGGCTCGAAATAGATC
>CAOJBK015114866.1:0-10060 GCA_948294925.1 Codiaeum variegatum
CCCCCCCCCCCCCCCCCCCCCCCCCCGCCCCCCCCCCCCCCCCCCCCCCCCCGGGTGGTGTTGGTTGGTGTTGTGGTGGTGGTATGCAGTGTTTAGGAAAAGGGCGATTAGTCAGAGAGTGAACATCCTTATATTTTTGCTCGTATAATCACAAGAGAGCCATCGCTTATAGTAATGTAGAAGGTCGAGCAACCAGTAATTCACATCGAAGCTTTGGTTTCAATCCATTAACATAAAAACTGAGTAATGATTCGTGAATAACTGTAACCTTGTTGGCGAGGTATTCAAAGGAGGTTTGATACTCAACTACTAATTGAGTTTGCATCAGCTTTGAAAGTTGACCCTAGAAATCATCATAAACAGAAGGGCCCAATGGTTCACAAACTTATACTAAAAGCTCTTTCCAAGTACATAAAAAACCGTTTTCCTGCATCTAGTGGTACTAGGTGGAAGCGATACTTTCGTAATATGCAACAACGATATGCAATCTGAGATAATCAGGTGTCTGATGTAAATTGAAAAACTGATTAGCTCTACGGTCCATTCTCCTGGATTGGAGCCATCAAATGTGGGTAACTCTAATTTTATGGATTTCGAGTATTGGGTGTTTGTGTTTGTGTGTTCGAAAGTGGAGGAAGAGGAGCTGGCTATGGAAGGAGGGCCAAAGATGCCACTGTTAGCAAAAGGTTGAATGGGTTTACAGGTGTCAGAGGGTTGTTTGGCTAATTTTTCCAAACAAATTAAATGGATGAGAAAATTTTGGCTATGTCGTCGATTTAAGATTGTTGGCTTTGAAGTTGTTCTTCCATGGGAAAGTCAATGAAAGCACCAATGATAGTCGCTGCCCAATCTTCTATTTGATTAATTAATCTCTAAAACTATCAAGCTTTATAGTGAGAATTTTAATTACAGTCAAAGTAACAAACAATGCATTCATTAGTAATATACTCGGTCATTCATTCACAATTTCACAACGTAGAATTTAAGGTTCTAATAAAAGAAATTTTATTTGGGATAAAATTACGAGCAATTTCATACATGCCGGTGAGTACTTTTATTCACATTAAAAAATCTACCTATCTCTTTGTTTTTCTTTTTTCTATGGTTGGTTCATCAAACTTTAAACACTGTTTAATTAGAGACGGTTATAAATATTTTTGTTACATTTAATATAATAACATTATTCTTACTTTGTCATCACATTTGCAACTAGCTTCGTTCATTTTGCATTCATTATTGATTCTCAATATCTGTTTTTCATTTACTTCTGTGTAGATTCGTGATAACTACTGTTACAATGATTTTTGTATTTGATTAATTTTTATTAGGTTGTACTTTTCTGTTTTGTGATAACTTTTTTCTTTTGAAGTTTTGTTTTTTCTTATTTTGTTGGAAGTTTGATAGTTGCTGCCTATTAGAGCTAGGGTTTGCTCTTGAAATTAGCAGGGAAGAGATGAAAGAAGAAATAGAAATAAGAAAATTGAGGAAATTCTGATTGTATTGCTTAACTTTTCAATACAATATCTCAACACATATATATGCTGTCTCACTAACAAAATTTAGTTACATCATATTCTCTTTTTGCCTTTTCGAACCACATAATCCTTCATCCAACTTGGTGTCTTGCTTGTGTGTTTTCCCTTTTGTTTTGATGAATCAATTTATGAGCTGTGAACTATTGGAGCCTCAATTTCATTTTTCTCTGCTTCACTCAATTCTGGCCTTTTAGCCCGCTCTGCATCCTACTACTGGCTGTCTAAGAGTGTGATGGGCTAGGTAAATTTTGTATCAAAGTTCTTTTGATACATCTTCTATTGTTGGAAGTTGTTCTTTTCATTATTAGTCTAGCCATAAATCTATGAGCTATTGAGTTTTAAATATTCTTTATGGGCAATTGGTGTTCATAAATTTATAAATAAACTAATGATTTATTCTATTTTCAATAGTAATTGTTTAAAATCAATAATATGACAGTTGAATGCTTTATATAATCAATAATGAAATTTATGTTGATTTAAAGAAAATGAAATTTAGGTGAGTTGTGCTCTTTGGACAACAGTCTCATATTTATTTGGGATGCATTTTAATTTTTATGGTTCGCTTTTTGACTTGATTAATGATGCTTTATTGAAAGATTTTAGTTCTCAAGTGCGGATTTCATGGAGAGCTGCTATTGTGTTTGTCATTTGGATTATTTGGCACTCTAGAAATAATTGTATTTTTAATGATCAACATATGGTGATTTATAGCATGTTGAGGTAACTTTGGAGATTTTTCAGTAGTCTGAATATTTGAACGATGAAAGGGAGTATGACTGAATTAGCTTTGTTTCGCTCTTTGAATATTCGTGGAATTCTTAGGAAAGCACCCATAGTGGTTTATTGATTAAAATCAACATTGATGGGTCATCCCTAGGTAATCCTAGTCCTTCGGGTGCTGGTGGAGTGTTCCGTAATCATAGGGGTTTTTGCCAAGGTACCATTTCATTTCATTTGGATTTCACTTTTGCTTTTATAGTGGAATTGAGAGCCCCCATTCATGCTATTTCTATTGCATTTAGACTTGGCTAGAATAGGATGTGGTTGGAATGTGATTCATCGTATGTGGTTTTTCTTTCTAAAACCAAAACTTTGGAGGTTCCATAGGAGTGTTGGTCTGATTGGTAGGAGTGATTGAATCAAATCAAGTCATTGGAGTTTGTGATTTCTCATGTCTACAGGGAAGGCAACCAAGTTGCAAACTATCTTGCTATGTATGGAGCTAATCATATGGGATATCATTTTTGGGATACTTCTCCAACTTTTTGTAATAAGCTAGTTTATGATAATTTTAGTTTTACTGAATCTTTTAGATTTGTATAGCTCTTTCTTTTAAGAGCAAACCCTTTTGTAATCATTTTTTTTTCTTTTATTTTAATAAATTTTAAGCTAAGAATGGTAAAGTAGGTGCTATGAAGGTGTCAACCTAGTTGGGATATTTCCGGTGTACTATTTGATTTTCGACCTCTGCCTTTACTCAAAAAAAAAAAAAAAGAAAATGAAATTTAAATATATCAAGCAACAGAAAGTAATGATCATATAGCTAGATGCAAGAGATAAATACCTCTTACCATTTCCAATAAAAATATTAATGTCTTGTTAATAGATATGCCAGGGATGAGGCTTTAAGATCGTTAGTTAATTACAGTTGTCATTTATATGTTTCCACCATTCCATGATAGATTAGTTAGTTTTTTATTTATTTATTACATAAGTATAATAAAAGGAGAAAGCTAAATAAACTAGATTTGCAAGGATACATGGAAAATGTGAATTAACTATTGGGGAAAGTATAAAAAAGTGACTTCTGATTTAATACATTTGCAATTTAGGGTCTATGGCATTTTCTGTGACAATTTAGAGTTCGTGGTTCAATTCTTTAGCAAAATAGGATTTTCATACATTTTTATCCGATGTGGCGTATACGTGTCAGGTGAAAATTGACGCCACGTAGGATTAAAATGGGATAAAACTCTATTTTGCTAATAAATTAAACTAAAGATCTTAAATTGTTATGAAAAATTTAATAGACCCTAAATTGAAAATGCATTAAATCACAAGGTTCTTTTTTGTACTTTGCCCTTAACTATTTTATTTAGACAATATGTTAAATAAAATTGTGATTAAGTTAATAAACCACACAATGACATGAGGGCTGCTTAATGTAGAAATAATTAATAGAATTTGAAAATGGGTTGGTGGATAGTTAATCACTAATACCATCCCCGTGTTGTACATTTCAAACTGCTTAGTGTAGACTCTTTGCGGCAAAATATACTGACAGATAGCGACCACTAGTATAAGGACTATTGTAACACGTAATGAGAATCAAGATTGTGTCTCCCAAGAAACTAAAGCTATTCAGCCTTATTATTTTGTCTCTTAAAGTGCAATTAAAATTAAAAAGGATTTTGATTTGAAAAAGAAAGTAAATAAACAAGCAAACGATGAATTTAATGACTATGCAATGATATGAACGAGTCTAGAGAAATTGACAATCCATATCAATCCTTTATGATATGAAACTCTTAATTCAATTAATTAAGTTTATCTCTCCAAAGTTTAATGCAATTAGCCAATTAGAACATATTTTACTAGATATCGCATTCATAAAAGTAATCTAGAGAAAACATGCATCAATCAAAGGAGTTACGATTAAAACTTATATTCCTAATTCGTTTTTGAATCTCAATTGAATAGTTTCAGATTTAGACTTTCACTATTGCTTCATCGCCTAAACCCTAAATTAACTAATTGGTGGTCAAGCAATCAATTATTAGAATTAATTCAATTCAATCAAGCATAAGTTAAATACAATTAACAATAATTAATCATATAAAGACTAATTCATGCTTCAATCTCTAGACAACAATGAATTTAGTTTATGATTGATTTTATTCTCAACAAATCAGCAATAGTTCGAAGAGAAATCATACTTAATCTCTAAACACAAAGATGACCTAAAGGAATTAAATCAATTAAGTAAAGAAAATAAACCTTAATTAAAGTGCAAAAAAATCCCAATATCCTTAGAGAAATTCAACTTCAATCTTCAACACAAATGATGAAGAAAAGAAATAATAATTAAAAACTATGAAAGTAAATCACTCAAAGTCAATCTAAATCATCTCTAAACTATGTTCTCTCTTAAGAATATGTTTAGAACGGCTTCGATTGAACCCTCTCAATCAATTAGATAACCTAGAACTTCTTATATACTGAAAAACAAGGCTTAAGATATATATAACCCTTAAAAGAATCCCTCTTCTACACTTATTCGAAAGGATTTGCACAGCCCCAAACCATACGCGTATTGGCCCGTGCGTCAAGCTTCTGCAGATTTCTGTAACTTGCGAATCCAATATCAATTTCTTCCAATAAAGTGTATGGGTCTTTGCACGGCCCCATTTTGGTTCCACACAGCCCGTACCAAATGTAAAACATCCTTCTTCTTTAATCCAATAGCTCGTATGGCCTAGAACTTGTTTGAAACGGCCCGTGCAAACTAAAAAATCTCAAAACCTTCCAAAATTTTCTCTTTTGAATCCATTTGCTCAGGAACTCTGTCTTTCGATCCAATTACTACGCTTTTTCACAATTTCATGAATTTCTCTAAAAGACACTCAACAAAATATTAAACGTAATTTTGGGTAAAAATAAACTTAAATGTTAAAGGAAAAATATGCAAACATATGCACAGAACAATTCCCCCAAACTTAAGCTTTGCTTGTCCTCAAACAAAATAGAACAATGACAATGACTTGAAAAACATAATTTTCTAAAGTCAAACTATGAAAAACCAAGTTTCAACTTTTTCTCATTCAATTATTCAATCTCGTCAATGTTAAAGTTTTAATGCTTTGTTAACCAAATTTTAAACTTAGAACTCAATTTCAACAATTTTATTGGCATTATAGCATAATCAATCATAAAAATTCAGGCTAAACGAATGAGCAAAACTTCTTTCCATGTAACAAAGCTAAAATCAGGCTAATAAAGATATTCATGCTTAGGAATCAACTCAAACGTTTTGAAAATAACATACATATCATGAAATCTTTAAGCACATGCACTTTTTTCTTCTTCTTTTTTTCTCATATGAAAGAGCCCAACTTAATTGATTTCAACATTAGTCTTTTGACGCGAAGGTAAACACTTTATGGTACCGACCTTAGTTACTTAGCTTATCACTTACATCAGCTAGCTACTAGCACTATTCATAGTTCCTTTAAATTTGTTTCACTTTGTGCAAAACAGGAACCAGCGGAATATGGAATTATTTTTTAAAGCTATTTTTTTAAGTGCAATTTTTCAAATTTGTTCACAATCAATGCAAGTTAAATAAAAAAGACATCATTAAACTCCTATGATTACTAAAGATATTTCACCAAAAATCTCAGCTTTGTAACATTCCAATCCATATGCTCAAACTTTTAACATGAATTTCAAATTTTAATGATACTATGATATCAATAAAACTCTTTACTTTTAAAATCTAAACCTAAAATTCAGTAACTAAGTAAGAAAATAAAAACATTGACCAAAAAGAATAACCTAAATTTTGAAAAATTTCAACATAGAAAGACAAGCTCAATTAAGATCGTTAAGTCATCGCTACAAAGCCAAAACTTATTTTCGCTAGAGTTCAAACCAAAATTAATCAAATTAACACACAAATCAAGTTTTTAAATCTTTATTCTCCCCTCCACCCGAACCACCCCCCACCACCCCCTCCCCCTTCTCCCACACATGCACATAATATACACATTGTCCCTATGTGTTAAAAAGAAAAAGTTGTCGAAAATTATATGCATATCAGCATAAAAGAAAGAAAATTGGAAAGCATAAAAGTTCTATACATCCATATTATCCAAAACCATCAAAACCAAAAAAAATAGAAAATAAGAATTAGTCATCATACCCAAAATAGAATAATAAAAAGAAACAAAATAAGACAATTATTAAGAAAGAAATAAAAGATATGTAGTCACTCCTCATCTGATGATGTATCCTCCACATCATCATCATGATTGGAAGAACTATTAGTGGTCAAATCTTCTTCCTTAAACTAAGTATCCGAATAAAGCGTGCACCTTCTCATTTATTTTGGGGTTGGTTTACTTGGTGTATAATTATTTGCAGCCCAAAATCATATGCTTTCATTAATCAACCACTATATGTAATCTTGATTGCGATGTAAAAGATGAATAATTTACTCATGATCTTGGCACCCACAATAACCAACATTCTCGATCTCACACATTTGTTGCTAAAGAGGTGTCAATTTCCTATCCTTTTACCCTTGGTTATTGTATTGAACACCTGACAAGCTTCTCCAATCAAAGTAATCTATTTTCTATCCTTGCACATAGAATGGTAGATTCGAAGGCGGTAGCGCACTATCACTTGGTCCAGCTTCATGAGTAGATGTGCTCGATCCAGCAAAAGAAGTACTCGTACTCGTAATATGAGTAGAAAATCTAAGACTAGTAGTAGTAGGTGGAATAGGTGGAAGTGAAAACATTGACTCACCGAGAGTAGGCTAAGAAGTAAACAGTGGTGGTGGATCCGGTCGAGCATATTCTCTATCAAACTGTCAAATCTTCTCCAAATCCATAAATATTGGCATGCCATCGACAGTAAACCCATCCTCATGCACAAAATTACAACCCAAATTTGTAGCCAAACGCGTTACATATGCGCCACCAGTTAAATAACCATCCTTTTTCGCAGCTTGATTCATAAAAACTTCAATAAAAAGTAAGCTACATTCAGACCAACTCTTTCCTTTATTTTTCCCAAGATCATTCAATCGTTGATTTGCAAGTGGCCTATACTCTTAAGCCGAGCTGTGATCGTGTGTGATAATAGGTTGTGCATAACCCTCATATAAAAATCCTTGTAAGCTATGGTTTTCTCTCAACTTCGATGAAACTTCACATTAATCTTGGTGTGCTTTTTCCACCAAGCATCCCTCTTCTCATATCTACCCCAATTTGTCATTGCCTCTCTATATATTGGAGAATCAATCTCCTCTTGCATGTATAACCCAAACAGTTTGCAAAACTCAGCAACTGATACCTTGTAATCCACCCCATTAACCCGAAATCAAACTTCCTTATCTGCATTGAACAATTTGCCCTCATATCTCAATGTGCAATAAAACTCCAAAGTCAGCTCATGGTAAGCAATCTCATTCACGTTAAAAAAAATTTTCCATCACAAAAGTTTAATAAACTACCTCAACTGCTCATGGAGTGAAGTACCCTCAAAACTTGCCTAATTAATCAACCAGTGAGGCAAGAATGGCTTATTAGCCAAATCAATGAACCTCTGATGGCCCTCACGATCATAAAATCTCAAGTTTTTGCGGCCAGCTATAAACGAATCCTTGATAGGCCTAGGTGGCATGAGCGAGGGATTTGCAGTACTCGAGTGAGAAGTACGTGCTTGTATCCTTCCCTTTGATTTAGACACTCCTTTTCCTTTTCTATCTATTTCCATTTGTAAAACAAATAAACAAACCAAAAACAAACATTCCAAGTTCAATCCCACAAGTTAGACCCTAAATCTTAGCCTAACCATACAACAATAAGTGCAAATTCAACCAATAAGCACATGTCAATGACAAATTTTGATCAGAAAAAACTAAAAATATAATTTAAGTGCAAATTGAATGATCAAAGTGTTCAAAATTGGCTCAAATTTTCATTCAAGTATGTTATCGAACACGTTGTAGGAGACAATGGTGGCAAAGTTTAAGCATAATTCAATCATAATACAATCTCCAAATCAATAAACCAACTCAATTTAATCAAATAAACAAGTAATTTTCAATTTTCCATCAAAATTCTAAGCCCTAAGCATGCCACATTCTAAATCTAGGGTTCAAAGTTCATACAAATCAATCGAATAACCCTAATTTAAAGTGTGATTTTGGGTCAAAAAGAGATTAAATCAATCAATTTTTTTTTAAATAATCATCAATCCTATGTATTCTCACCCTAAACCCTGCTTCTGTTCAAAAGAAATTGAAAATAGTGATTGAAGAGCACTTACTTGTTTACTTTGACATATTTGAGAATAAGCAAGAAAGAGAGTGATGATTCAATCCAAATAATCCACTTGGGTAAGTGATCTCCAAGAAATGATTCATTAACTTGGGTAAACATGGAAAAAATCCTACGACTTATGGTTGTTCTTGTATTCAAATCCTAGGCCAAGGTAGTAAAGATTCACTAGGAAGAGTTTCTAGTAGGAATCAATTTATCAAGAAATAGAACTGAATAGAGGTCATATGATCTATCACATAGGGTTTGACTATTCCATAACTCTAGCTAAGATTGAGAATCCGTAATGAAGGAATTCAAGTGCACTGTAATTATGATCGAGAGGTCCATGTAATGTAAATGATATGATCACTGACATTCATGCTAGGCATCACTCACGACTTATGGGACTAAGTGTGAATGGGGATTACACACTTGGAAGAAAGAAAAGAGTTTTCTTTATCCCATTACTTATTAGAACATGAACCTAGTAAGTCAAAAACCATAAATCAATTCTCATAGCTTGGAAATAAATTATATTAATAATTAATAAACTAGTTTAATTAATAGTTAATAATAGTTGAATTAAAATTAATTGTTAATGATAATTATGAAGGGCAAATACGGAGTCTTTCAGCGGAAGTAAAAAAAAAATTCCGAAATTTCCAGCAGTATTTTTTTTTTTTGCAAAAATCCGATGTTACTCGATTTTTGGCTTTCAAAACTTTTATGAAACATTTACCAACCCAAAACACTTTTGACATGGTTGAGTTTAGATATTCATTAAACTCTTTAGCAAAATACTAAACCCAAACTTGGACCCATATTCAACATTAAGGATCTTTCTAATTATTGTGCAAAACACAATAGAAACAAAGAAGGGTTAGAACATATGATATACCTCAACTCCCTCCTTCGTTTAGCTTCCCAAGTGTGAAGCCTCTAGTTTGACTCACACCGAAGCTATCCCTTGGTTTGTGCATCATTTCCTCCTTAAAGAAACTTGAACCCTCTCTTGGTTGCCTAATTTATCGGTTCTTGCTTCTTGCTTGAGAATTTAAGACCTTAGGGATTTTGTTTGGACTTTGGTTATGAACACACTTGAAAATTTTAAATTTTCTCTCACTAGTTCTTGAGAGTTTCTCTCTCCAACTTCTTGAAGAAGAAGATGAATATTGAAGAAAATTACAAATTCATGTGTTGCGAAGTGTGGCCGGCCAAAATTGATGATAAAAGCCTACTTATTTTACTTGCTCCTTTCCACCAAACTTCCTTAAATTAATTAAGAAAGAGTAAGTCAAAGATGATGCCTTTTTACTCCATCATCCTTTGACTTATTTGACTAAATAAATAATTAATTAATCAAAGTGATTAGGATAAGTAATTAGTAGGAATCATCTTTGCCTATAATTAATCACATCTCATGTAGATTAATTATTATCAACCATAGTCCATATCAATTTAGTCATGCCC
>CAOJBK015115274.1:0-11337 GCA_948294925.1 Codiaeum variegatum
AGAGGGAAATTGGGTTCTTCCACGTTAGCCAATCGGGCGAGACACTGGTCATGGCCATCTGATCCATCATCATGGGTTTTGTTTTGAAAAAATTGATGAGTATTATAACACCACAAAAGGAGGTCCTTATTCAGGCAAGAATCAATAAATTTGATTCTCTCATACCCCGCTTGAAAATTCTGACATTATGAAGAATTATGATTTTTATCGAGTAATTATGAGAAAGTGTAATTATTACTAAACCTTATATATCTCCACGCATGCACGCGCACACACACACACACACACACACACACACACACACACACACACACATATATATATATATATATATATAAGAGGAGTGATGGACGTGAGGAATGGGGATTTCCAAAGTAACACATGTGTATATGTATATGTCTATATATTTATATATATATTATATCAAGGAAGAAGGATATGGAAAAGTGATGAGATCAGGATTGACTCCCATAATTAGTAATTTTTTAAATATTAAAAATAATAATTCAATCTAGTGCATTGGTTCCATTAGGATTATTCCTGATAATTCAACCCAATGGTATTTGAATGTGTATATGTATCTATAATCCATAAATAAATTCTTTAAAGTAATTAGAAGGAAATAAGAAAGTAAAATATGACAAGAATATAAATGGATATGAATACAGATACATATATAAAAGAGTAATAAAATCACTACCTGATGAGAATGCCCAATATTGATAACTCTAATAATCCTTCCAAAACACTATGATTGAAGATGAAAGTTACATCCTCAGAATAATTAATCTATGACAAATCTGAATTACTCCACCATCGACCGAGGAAAGTCAAAGATAAATGTTTCCATATTTGACTACTCCTAACACATCTTTGTCAATGCTATTATTGTTCTAAATGAACTAGATTCCTATTGACATCATCTTTCTTTAAGGATTCATTCTCTGAAAAGTAAAACACCTTATGAATAAGCTACTCCATAAGAATTTCATTACCAAAAAAATCCCAATAATGAAGCCTCACTGAGTACCTTTTTTTTCTCACTCTCTATTTTCTTTACTTTTAATATTATTTTTATTATCTAGGTAAATTAATTACTTGAACAATAAGAACGATCGGTGAGAAGTGAGCAGAACTCTAGAGAGTGAGGAAAAAATTAAAGCAATTTATGGCTAGATGCTCATGGCCAAATGAGACAGAGGAAGTGTTATTGGATGACCCTATGGAATATGGAAATCATTACATGTGACTTTGAGATGCCAAGGAAATGAAAGAAGGAGAAGAACAAATGAAGATGCTTAGAGGGTTCTACGGGTTTTGGCAGTGATGCACCTGTCCCAAGCTCTAGGACCATCACAACCTCTGGAATTAGGATGTGACACTTATTCCCTCACAAAAAACACTTAAATTGAGGAAGAAAATTTATTTCTGGTTTGTTAGCATACTAGTCAAGCATAATCATACAAATGGGACGGAAGCATTCACAAATCACAACTATTATCACAATCTTTTTTTCTTGTATTATTATAAATAAAAAATCTTTTATGAAGAAACATAAATATATTATATTATACTTATTTTTGCCAGACCTTTAAGCTTTTGATGTAAGTAGTCAAGTAAAAGAATAAGTCGGGAAAGTCATTAAGATCACATTCTAAAAATTTAACATCAAGTTTCCTAATTGTTTTCAGTTCTAGATGATACCCAAACAACCCCTTATTATACCAAAAGAGTAGAAGCTCCCCTTTTTGGACGTTCAACAGCTTTATGTCTTGACAATAATATCGGATTGTGAGTGGGTATCGATTCAAGTCTCAGTCAAGATTGATAATATACCTTTCAACCCAAACCCAATGTGCAGGGTCCTCTAGCTCCCAAATCTTCATATATTTATTATATAGACTACAAAATAATAACTTGCACGCTCGATCTTACAGCTGTAACATCTACTACCAGGATGAGACATAACTTGGAGTTTTTCATCTTCTGTATCAAATATGAGTATGGATGCACTAGAAGTATATCTAATATTTAAACACTTACTTTCAAATATCCAATATATAAATCCATTTACGTTTGTAAGAGCAATTTAAAGTGTGGGCACATATCTAAAAGTACAAAGTTCTCTCCACTTCATGTTCATTGTGCGTTGATCAAGTATCAGATACTGCCAACCCTTATCATCGCCTATATAATATACAAAAATCAACATGTATTCTCTGGTCAATAAGTGATAATAAATACCATAGATGTCACCTCTCTGGACTAGTTTTGCCACGATTATCTCTTCCTGTGTCATGGGGTTGTAAATAAAGAAGCTCTTTGATTGAACAACGAGAAACTAGAATTCTTCAAATATGATGAAGCCATTGTAGCTAAAAACAAGCTCAGGAGGGATCTTTTGCAATAAATCTTGACTACTAATTCTAACCTGGCTCTAAGAAAGTGCACTTATCGTTTAGGTAGTATAGCAGAAACGATGTTAATCCATAGAGACACCAATACAAGTACTAGCTCAAACTTAAACTATTATTTAGTTGAACCAAATTTGGGGTTAATAATACTAAATTAATTAAAATAATCTATGAAAGCAATAAAGGATAGATGATAGAAAATAAATGGTGAAGTTCATTTAGATATTGAATCCCCCTAAACTCTCATGCATGCCAATAGCAATAGTATGAATCATTCAAATAATGATTTGAATTGGACTCTCACTAAATTGGATAAAAACCTTTCTCAAATGATTAAATCTCTAACTTACTAAGTATTATAGGGGAATCACTTTTCAACCTATAATCAAATAGGGGTAGTATTAAGTTCAAGAGAATAACATCCAAAGAAGTCTTGTAGGTCTATCTTTAGCACCCCAAACAATTCTCTATTTCCATGAGGGATCAATCTATATTAGGGTATCTCTACTCATTTAATTTATAATCAATATCATATTAACAACCCGGTAATTAAAAATCATAATATAAATCATAAATCATGAAAATAAGACAATTCAAAGATGAAATTGATGCAAAACCAAATATTCAATTCATACAATCAAAATTAGGGTTCATAATATCTAGATGAATGATCAAATTAATTCATAGCAGAAAATTTAAAAAGAAAATGCAAAAGAAGGTAGAGAAATCAAACAAGAAATGAATAGTGAGAAATGCCCACTTTAATCTTCATTCTTCTTCCAAAGTCTGCAACTTTTCATCTTCACCATGGAAATTCTGCACTTTTCTCTCTCTAACCTTAAGAGGGTAACTGCCCAAAACCTAAATAGAGAGCCCCCATTATCTGGTATACATGATGTCCTTTTATAGTTTTTTAAGACTCATTAGGGTTTGGATAGGTGTCAAGCATGGATTGGCTAATTTTTACTAAATCAACATAAGTTAGAAAGGTGCTAAGAATGAGACATCCGACTTTCATGTCAACTTTTTATTTAAAGATGAAAGAATTAGACTTTATAGTATTTTACAAAGTTGTATATCTTTATCTTATCTTTCCAAACATAATTTAATCACCTTAAGACCTCTGTAGACCTCTGTAGCTCTAGTTATGCTCAAAATACTAAAATATGTTCAAACCCATCTGATTTCCTCAAGATCTAGACAATGGCATGCTAGGTGATCATGGGCAGGTCTCACGACCGTGAGAAGTGCCTATAAGACTGCTTTTTTCATCTTTTCTCAATTGAATTGAGATATAGAACCACCCCCTTGGCTCACGGGCAACATTCACAACCGTGAGGCCTACTAGTGAGACTCTCAACTTCTCATTTTACTTCAAAAATAGTCCTTTTCCTCTCATTTTTTCATGCCCAATTTGAATAAATCATTATAAAGTTCTGAATCTATATAAACTTTAAAATGGTTGGAAATACACTAAAACAAGCAAATCAAACTCACTTTATCATAGATAATGGCTAAGAAATGGAGAAAAATATAACTCTAATTGGTCATTACCAAGAAGCCAAATAATGGATATTCTGAAAACTCAGGTTGAATATCCAAAATAGTAATACAGTCAAGGACCTTAGATTTTCTAAACATGTCAGCTATGATAGTGACCACCCCATTCTTGAATGGAAATTTGACCTTCTGGTGTAAGGTAGACGGTAGTGCCTTGGCTTTATGAATGCATGGCCATCCTAGAAGTAGGTTGAAGAATGAAGGTACATCGATTATTTAGAAATGGAGTTCAAAGCTAGTAGGACCCATGATGACTGCCAGAGCTACGACCCCCAAAACATCCCTATTGAAGTTGTCATAAGACTTACTATTTGGTCAGAGGGAGTGAAATTAACAACTTTTAGACCTAAGCAACTTGGTACCTTGAGTGGACAAACATTTATAGTAGATCCATTGTCAATAAGAGACATAGGGACAATCTTTTCCCTTATAATAACAGTGATGTATATATCATTCTTGTGTGGCCCCCCATATGGGATCTCATCATCAGTAAAGGAGATGGATGTTCCCTTTACAATGCTTGTGATTGAGGCTACTAAGGTGTCTAAAGAGATGTCAATCAAAGCTTGGCATTGGTTCAAAGCTTTACAAACAGTTTGATGATGAGGATAGGATGACATTACATTGAGATATTAGCTTGAGTCTTTTTGAGTTGTCTCAGTAAGGAATCCTCTTTCGGTTTGAGAGTACCCTTAGGTAGAGCCACTGGTAGGGTGAGTTAAAGTAGTTCTTGTAAGATTCTTCCACTTTAAGTGATAGCATTGATTTTAGCCCTCATGTTGGTCAGGTCTAATACACAGCAGAAGTCTTTAAAGAATGATGTCACTAAGGGGGGTAGATCATCCTTGTTATATACATGATTTCGCGAAGGTATTTTAGAGATGGATTGGATGAGATGAGTTGAGTCACCCTCTTCAAATTCTATTAAGATGGAATTCATAGCACGATTGGGTAGAGGGTTGGTGTCGATGTTTGGCACATAACCAGGCAAAATGAGTTCTTTGGAATCAATCATGTCTTGAAAATGCTTTCTAAGGGACTTACCTGTGTCAGTTTTATGCCTAGCTATGAACCCTAATTTTTACACCATTAAATCTGGTACGTTAATGTGAGCACAGTGGTTCAAACCACATAAAAATCAGACCTCAAATGGGCCTAGAAAACTCAGAAAACTGAACCAAATCAGACCATACCAGACCCAAAAAATCAAGCCTAGTCACCCAAGCCCAAACGCATGTGTTTGGTCTAAATGCACACATTTTTACTTTCCCTGAATTTTTTAACTTAGTTTTCTATAAATTTGACCCTACAGAATAGTTAATTTTCTGACGCATTCAGACTGCTATATTCAGACTTACAAACTTGCTTAAATACCAAAATTTGTTCCCAAACCTCACAATTACACCAGAAATACCAATTTTCTAGCAGTTTCATTCTGTCAAACAACTTATTTTTCATCAGTCATACTCCAGTCAGTCAATCAGCAATCCTCTCCGAGCACAACGGAGACATATTCCAGATTCATCAAACCTTCAAACAAACCTATTCCGAATCCTTGCAAGCCAAAGGTAGTTTAAATATAGTACTTCTCAATCTCATGATTTATAAATTAAGCCCTTTAATATGAAATAAGGCATTTATTTTATCAAAACATTATGCACTTTCTAAAAATGATTCAGATTGAAGCCCTGCAATGAACTTAGGCAATCACATTATCAAAATCCTTTTTCATTAATCAAAATGTTAAATGGATTAAAAACCTATTCGGTTAATTATTTTATTTAGTAAGACAAATTAGCTTATGAACCAACCAAATCACCCACTATTTATCAGAACAACCCTACCCTTCGCAAGAAGGGAGAATGGCGTGGGGTTTGATTCCTATCCAATGGGATAATTGGTAAGCCTATTTCATAGGCTTTCAACTCCAAATTGATTTTTATCTATTTTCCATTTTTATTTTATTGTTATACTTTTCATTGTTATTATTCATATTTTTATTGTATTTTATGCATTACTTATGATGTCAATTACCTGTAGTGTTGTTATTTTCAATTTTGGATTTGTATTAGGGAATGTGTGCCTTTCCCAGATACTTATGGATTAGAAAAGGGATCCACAGTGTATGTTCAAATTTTTTATGTAATGATTTATTGATTTAGCTTTTGATTCATTGTTCATATTTTTTTCACTTTTTACCACTTTTCATTATATTTTCTGCCGTGCATCAAATAATCTGTACATGCATCACTCTTGCCATGCTTTATCTGTTCATACATCACGTGATATGTAATGCATACAAAAAAATTACTTTTAATTGAAACCATACTTTTCTTAAGCCAAAACTGATTATGAAAATCAAAAATCCTTTTCTAAAATAAAGGTTTTTATCAAATCACGAATCCTTGAACCCAACTATGGTTCGGGGACTAGCCTTTTCAAATAATTGGATAAAAATCAATTTCTAAAATGGAGTTTTACAACTGGTTTCTTAATCACCTAAGGAAAACCCATTTTCTTAAAAATTAAGTGGCAACTCTAAACACTTCACACATGCACACCAACAAACACATATAGGGTGTAAAAATGTGGGACTTTTCCATAACCATGAAAACATGTGCAATCTGACCCCTCGTGGTCAGTTTCCTCGAGCCATAAACTTGAATGCGCCTTGGAAAATTCTGCGGGCTCAGACGAGGCCTCACAGCTAGCGACTCCACTTGGGACATTTTGAACCTTGCAAACTAAATGGGATATTTTCTTGATAAAACATATTTTGGCATAAGATTGCATGGAAGTAAGTTTCATACATCACTTGACATGCTCCTTTATTCTAGGAAAACCTGGATAGAGAGTAACATCAAGGGAGCTTCCTTCCTTAGGACTACTTTGCCGATAGTGAAATCATCTAACTCCAAGGCATACCCTTCGATCTTTTCGGTTGGGATAACAAATTTTCATGTAGTCATTGGACCCATGCGAACCTCCTTGGTTCACATATGGTTAGGTATATCGTACCTCTAGTCGCTGGGGAACCTTTAAACCACTAAGCTATCATATAATAATTAGAGTTGACCTTAGGTCCCATGTACCCTAAAAAAACTATGAAATTACCTGTCATCATGAAACCTTTTTCATTCATGCATACATGCATGCATGCATCATAACATCCAAAGATCTAAAAGTGGGTAAAATGAATAGTACCATACCAATTCTACAAAAATCTACCTTTTTCATACTTACTTGCCTGCTACTAGCCTATTTTTTAAAAAGGTGATACCCTACTTTTCTCTATCCAAAAAGTTAACATGTCGAACTTAGAAGGCACCAACACCCTCAATCTTGCATTATTATTGATGCCACTTCCATTGCTCCAAATGCTCCACTTGCTGACATCACCTCCATGCTGACTGAAATCCTGAAAAAGCAAGACAAGGCCATGAAAACACAACATGAAACCATTTTTTCTATGATGCAAGCGTAAGAGCAGACCATCCTTGGTAAAGTGCAAACCATGTTATCTCAGGTTGGGGTATAGCCCACCAGTCATACTTCCTCCTCCAATTCTAGAAAAGAACCTTTGGCTAATGAAGTTATTATTTTGAATCCACAAACTGGCTGTGGAATTGCTACCTCAACTGCCCCTACTATATATCCTTTCTCAAAGGGGGCCTAAGATCACCCACTCCTCAAGACTACGATCGAGAAGTATGAGGAAATAGAAAAGACTCTCAAGGCCCTAAAAAGAAGGAGAATGTCATTAATGTGAAGGAACTAAGTCCCTTCCCTAACAACAGGCTCCCACACAAGTTTCAGATGCCTGTGTTTGAAAAATTTGATGGCACTTCTTTCCCCTACACTCACTTGAGAATCCACAATGGCACCCTTTGGGCATGGAAGATGAGCTCCTTGCTTAGTTCTTTCAATAGTCGCTTACTGGTGCGACTTTAAACTGGTTCATTCAATTAGAGAATTTTAAGAAATAGACCTAGGAGTCCATATGTAATGAATTTGTAAACAATATTCTTATAATAAATGAATTGATGTAAAAAGGTGAGACTTGGAAATAACTAAGTAAATGCCCAAAGAAACATTTTCTGCTTTCATCACTAGGTGGAGAAGAAAGCCTCCCAAATGGTAAACAAATCAACAGACTCAAATCTAATCGACATCATAGTCAATAATTTATCGCCTGTGTATCGAGACAGATTGATGACATAATACCTGCCTAATTTCAAAGCATTAGTGAATGTCAACACTCACTTAGAAGATGGGGTTGAATCTAGCCTTATCAAGGATGAAACTCAAACCTTTTCCCCCTATTTTAAGAAGACCAATAATACTTAGAAAGAAGGCAGGGTTAATGTAATTTTGGCCTGCAAGCCTATTCAGATCAAATAAAGGAAATTCACTAATTTGAAGGGATTGACACTGAGTTTTCTCCTAAAGTAATGCTTAGAGAAGGGTGCATTCCAACCATTGGAATCCAATCCCATTCCAAATCCACTACTGAAGGTGGGACTAAAATCAAGGGGGGTCAGGCAATAAAACTAACAACTGTAAGGCCCTCAGACATAAGATCCAAGATCTAATTAATGCTAATGACATGCTCCTGTCCATTGCAAAGATTGGCACAAATCCTCTGCCAGAGCATAATGTGAATGCAATCCTGAATGAGTTTGAGGAAGGGGATTCAACACACCTTATATATGATGTTAAACCTCTGAGAAATTATCATTACACTAAAGAAGGCCAATCTTCCTTAAAGAAGTCATCTCCAAATTACTCACCTCCAGTTGGACAACTTTCATTAGGGAGGTCAATCTTCAATGACCACTGTTATGTTACCATTGACTTAAGGATCTTGGGTAATGAAATCGATGCTACCACTAGAAGTGGGAAGATCACATAAGCACTTGTTTCCCCTCCATCTGTAAGCCAACCATTGGCTCAATCTAAGGGAACTTCTGACCCTGAAGAGGATCCCATACAACTAAAAACGACCTAAGCAAAAATTTCAATCTAGAGTCTACTTATGTCATCTTACCCTCACTTCCAAGCTCTTTGTAAGGCACTGAGCCAATGTCAGACATTACCTGACATCTCTCCAAAGACTCTAGTTGCATCAATCACCAGTTCTATAAAGGAGGCATTAATCTCTTTCTATGATAATGAAATCCCATCTGGGGGACCACATAATGATGCCCTTTATATTACTATTATCATAAGGGAGAAGACTATCCTAATGACTTTGGTTGATAATGGGTCGACATTGAATGTCTGCCCACTTAAAGTTGCAAGCTACTTGGGATTTAGTGCTATTGATTTCACTCCATCTAACCAAATCATTCGGGCATATGACAACTTAAAAAGAGAAGTTTTGGGGGTGGCAACACTGACCATCACCATAGGCCTAACCACTTTTAAAGTGCCCTTTTAAGTTATAGATGTTTCTTTTTGTTTCAATTTGCTTTTGGGAAGTCCTTGGATCCATCAAGCCAAGGTTGTTCCATCAACTCTGCATCAACAGGTTAAGTTCCCGCTTAAGAATGGAATTGTTACTATCAAGGTAGACATGTCTGACATATTTGAAGTCCCAGAAATAGTCCTAATTCTAGAAATCTAACTCGAGTCATCAGCGTATCCTTTATCCATCTTCTCATTTGCAAAGTTTATTCATACCATTGAGAATCTAAAGGAGGGAATCACCCAAGACTTCAATTCATATAGCAACCTAATGATTGGGAATATTATGAAGCACATGGCTTACTTCTCTAGACTAGGCCTTGGGAAAAATCAATAGGGAGTCGAGTCCTTCAATGACTTCAAGTTTTATACTCCTCTTTTTTGGCATGGGTTACCACCCAACATATGACAACATTGAAGAAGAAAAGGCTAGAGCCAGAGAAAGGTCTGCAATAACCAAGCGAGGGAGAGAAGCTGACATGCTCATGAGGCCTTATTTTAAGACTCTAAATGGGTACTTTATCAAAGAGGGAGAGACAGTTCCTTACTGTTCTTTTCCTGAGCCATGGATTTGCCTTATGACTTGTATAAGAATCCCTGGTTTCGAGCTTTTTTTCGATGTGAAGTTGACTGATGAGAATTGCCAACCCATATACTTTATGACCAATGATTATAAAGAAAACATGGAAGGTGGCCTATTTGATGAAATAGCTGTCCTAACTAACAAAGGGGAGAAAATTTACCTTTCTACTATGATCAAGCATGCCACTGGAAAACTAAAGAACTAGCACTTTGACAAGAACTTTATTGGGATTGCTAAATCTGAATCAGAGACCGAGCCTGAGTTTAGTACTGAGTCTGAGTCCTCATCTTCTTCATCTTCTTCTGAATCTAAAACTGATGTAATAGGTCCATCAAGCTTTAATTATGAATTTGATGTAACTGTAGACCTATCCGTTATTTCTTTTAATAAGACAACTAAATTTTCTTGTTATGAGCCTATCTCTTTATTTTCTTTTGATGTTCTAATTGATGAATCTAACCTTAGGAAATCAGAAAAAGAGAATAAAATAATAAATGAAATAAAAGATGTAATTAAAGAGCTCATAAACACTGGCACTCATCACATGCCTAAACCACATACATTGCATCCGCGTGCTCAAACAAGCAGGACGATGAGTCTGCCATCAATAGATTCGAAGACAGCTTTGCCTGAAAGCCCAGTGACATGACCTGACTTGATCCTAGTACTGTCATCCATAAAATCCCAACATATCCAGATTGTAAGCCTGTTAAACAGAAGCTCAGGTGCATGAAACCAGCCTAGTCCATTCCTATCAAGGAAGAAGTGGCTATGCAACTCTCTCACAACTTCATTGAACTGATTCGCTATCCATCCTGATTGGCGAACATGGTCCCAGTACCAAAGAAATATGGGAAAGTTAAAATGTGTGTGGATTATTGAGATCTGAATAAGGCATGCCCTAAGGATGATTTCCCATTGCCCCATATAGACCTTCTGGTTGATGCATTATCTTGTTCAAAGATGGTTTGCTTAACCGATCTGGTTGTAGGATATAATCAAATCCTGGTTCATCCTTCAAATAAGGAAAAGACAACTTTTATCACAAAAATGGGGCACATACTACTATAAGGTAATGTCATTTGGGTTCAAAAATGCCAGGCCCACCTATCAAAGAATGGCTACTACAATCTTTCATAACTTGATGCACAAAGAAGTGGAGGTCTACGTTGACGAAATGGTAATTAAAGGGACTACTGCCGAACAATGCCTGCAAGCACTGGATAAGTTCTTTATTAGTCTTTAATAGTATAATCTCAAGCTCAACCCTAATAAGTGCATATTTGTGTTAGGGTTGTATGCCTTAGAGCATAT
>CAOJBK015115334.1:0-10511 GCA_948294925.1 Codiaeum variegatum
AAAAAGAGAAGGAAGTGGAAAGCTAGCCCCAACATGGGAAGGACCTTTCAAGGTTCAACAAGTCATTATATCATGAACTTATAAACTACAGACTTTAGAAGGCAGAGATATTTCTCGCACGTGGAATGTGCAACATTTGAAATTGTACTATTAATGAGCAAATTTATAATAAAAGTTAGCCTTCTAAGTGATTTGGAATATATATTTATTTGTTCTCAAAAGACCTTCCCTGGGAGGCACAAAGACCAGCTTGACTGGCAAAAGACCTTCCCTGGGAGGCATCGAAAAGACCAGCTTGACTAGCAAAAGACCTTCCCTGGGAGTCACAAAGACCAGCTTGACTAGCAAAAGGCCTTCCCTGGGAGGCACCGAAGCTTATAGAGATGAGGTGAAAAGACTAGCTTAACTAGCAAAAGACCTTCCCTGGGAGGCACAAAGACCAGCTTGACTTGCAAATGGCCTTCCCTGGGAGGCACCGAAGCTTCTAGAGATGAAGCACAAATACCAGCTTAACTGGCAAAATACCTTCCATGGGAGGCACAAAGACCAACTTGACTAGCAAAAGACCTTCCCTGGGAGGCACCGAAGCTTCTAGAGATGAGACAAAAATACTAGCTTGACTAGCAAAAAACCTTCCCTGGGAGGCACAAAGACCAGCTTGACTGGCAAAAGACCTTCCCTGGGAGGCACCGAAGCTTCTAGAGATGAGGCAAAAAAACCAGCTTGACTGGTAAAAGACCTTCCCTGGGAGGCACCGAAGCTTCTAGAGATGAAGCACAAAGACCAGCTTAACTGACAAAAGACCTTCCTCGATGAAACTTAAGGCCAAAAATAGAGGTAAAAATTTTAAAGAATGGTTAAAGGTAATACTTCCTTGATTAAAAATAAAAAATACATATATATATAGAGAACAAAGAAGCAAAAATAGAATTGAATTAAAGAATAAAGATTGAAGTTTTATTAACAAAATGTATTGATTACAAAATATAGAATTTTTGTAAATGGTTACAAAGTATGAATTACAAAGTAAAAATTTACATTGGAAAATTTACAATGTACAATAATTACAAGTCAGTCTACATACTCTTCATGAGCATCCAAGCCAGGCAAGGAAGGCGAAGGCGGAGTAGCCAAGTACCCATCCAAGTCAGGAATAGTAACCCTATTCGGATTATGGATCTTAAAGGACTTGGATTCGTTAGGATGCTTGGAAAGAATTTATTCCATGCTCTTGTTATGCCAAAGCATTCCATGCACTACTTCTCTCCTAAAAATATACCTCTTTAGCCAGTCGGAGGCGAAGAAGTCCTTGATGGCCTGGTGGGTACCTCCTACATGCTTTTTCACTCGTTCAGACAAGGACTTGAAAGCTTGTCGCAAGGCACCAAGCTCGCGGGTGAGTTCATCCTTGTCATCCTGCAGACTTTGAATGCGAGAAGAGGAGTTGACTAACTATTGGTTTAAGGAGGCAACAATCTATGTTTTCTCCTTAAGTGAAGCCTTGGCCTCTTAAAGAGCTCAATCTTTGATCCCCAAACTATTCTTGAGGTTCTCATTTTCGATAGTATGGAGATCAAGGATCGCGTTCATTTGTTGATAGTCTGAGACAAGGGCTATTGTAGCTTCTTTCTAAGCTCTGACTTGGGATACAGCAGCCTCGAAGGAAGAAGCTAGACTTAGTGGTTAAGACAATATCCCCAGGCCTCTGGAATCGTCATCCTCTCGCAGAAGAAATCCTCGTCCAGACACATGGATCCTTAGGGAAGAGGAATGTAGGAGAATGAATTAGCAGGATCAGCGGCAGAAGAAATTCTTGGATTGAGGGATTGAGCTGCGACATCCTTCGGCGAGGGGGTCTCTTCATTGACATGTAATGTCCCGGTGCCCTCGACTGGGGTATGTCTTGATGCATCCCCACGTATAAACATATCCACAGCAGACTTGGAGCTATAACTCGCCTGGAACAGATCTAAGAAAACTTGATCATATTAGTCGGTGGAGGGCGATAAAGCTCTGGTGTTAACAGCCTTAGCAAAATGTTTGAGCTCACCTGAGCTAGCACTAAGTGCACCCTCGTCAGCAACCTAAACAAACTAAGAGAGTTAAATTTTACCATTCGAGGTTTCTTTAAAGGAACAAGAGATGAACTTTTCTTACCTTAGCCACCAGGGAAGGAAGTGTCGTAGCAGGAGCATTCTCAACCTCGTGGCAGGGCAAAGCCTTGACCAGGGGAATAACTTCGGAATCCTACAAAAGAAAGCAAGGAAATTATAGAAAATATTAAAAGAACGACGAAAGTAAAGTCAAAATGGAAATTTAACTCCGACACTGAAGATAGCTGAACAAAAAAAGGCAAGGATGAGGAATCCTTGGCCTTTGAGATGGAGCACCCCTCAGCGGACTTCTTGGAAGCTACAAGAAAAACAAACTGATTAGGTATAAAGGGTAAAAAAAAACACAGGTAGGCTATCCTTTGAAGGAAATTTTTTTTCCAAATAGAGGACTTAGATCACGAAATCCTTCAACCTCTTATGAACAAAGGGGGTCACTGATACGAGTCTATCTAGAATGGGCCTAAGCAGGTTCTGAGCCCATGGGCATCCAAAAGCCTAAACAGGTAGGCTCAAGCCCAAAGTCCATGAGACCTTTGATATAGAAGGTTTCGACCACTTACCGAAGGTAGGTAGAATATTCCAAAGGCCTACCTCGGTGGTCACCTTCGACCACTTCCTCCGGACACGTATTAAGGACTTAGTGACACGTGTCTATCTTCTAGATAAGTATTATGACGTACTCTGTGTAGAGGTTGCCATTTGGACCACTCACAATATGCCACGTGGCCCAATAAATTACTATAAATAGCCTATGATGTCACACTTTTCAAGGGATGTTTACCAAATCTAAAAACTACCTAAAATATACTTTCTAAAAGATTCATAGTGAATCAAAATCATATTAGTCCATCACTGACTTAGGTGTCGAAGGATAGTTGCCAGGCAACACGCCTGACCCTCTTAGCTCATTTATTACACCTTGTGTAGGTATTCAGATTCGATCCAGTTCCAACCCAAAGATCAGAAGCTATTAAGTAAGGAGCTTATCAAGACCCATGAACAAGATTAGGAGAATGTTCTCTCGGACACGTGGCAAAATCTTGCTCAAGGACTATTGAATGGGCTAATCACCCCCATGACACGTGGCACCATTACTATGGAGATAAGTGTTCTCCTTGGAAATTCAACAAAAATTATAAATACTCCATTGTGGGACATATTTCAAGGTATGTAATATTATTCCTAAAACTCAAGAAATCTTAATCTGTTCTAAGTGCTCTCAAGAGTTTAAGACATTGTTCAACCAATTTCTGACTTGGACGTCAAAGGGTTTTTGCTAAGTTTAAGGCCTGACCCTCTAAATTCACATTTGTTTATCATTGCCAATCCAATCCATAAAGTCAATAAGATCATAAGTTGTTAGGTATAAGGCCTATCACTAACCATCTACACCACTTCTATACCAATAACTGAAAACGTCAAGAATTGATCAAGAAATTAAAAAAAAAAATAGAACATATAGCAACAGATTTTATCTATTGTTGCTATTTTACTATGAAATATTGACATATAACAATTGATTTAAACATATTTTATTATAAACTAGCAAAGAAATTGTAATTTTTGTTGCTAAAATTAGCAACAAGGGTTTACAACGAAATTATTTATTTAGCAACAAAAATTCATGTTCCTAAATAGTTATTTTCTAGCCGTGATGGAGTTCCATTTATTTAAAAAATAAACGATTGGAAAACAAACACTATAACTGAATAAGACTGTAATTAACTAGTTAAAACAATTATACGAATACTAACTGATTAACTGATGGTGGGTACATAATATCAAACTGATAAACTTAATTTGATTCTAAGAGACAGATTAATCATGAATTAAATGTCAATCACTTCAAATTTCTCCATAACTGAGAGTATGTATGTGTCCCTTAGTTCATTTCAGTTCTTTATTGACTTTTGCTACTGTTGCATACACAATTGAACCATTTAATTCTTTGTTCACTTTAGCCATCCCAAGGTAGAAAATAGTGACAACATTCATTGTACTTTTTTTTCTATGCATAATGACAAGACTTCATAATAACCTTAAACCTAAGAAGACCTTCTTTGAATATTATCAATTTGTTTCATTTTCTTACATTAATCTTTTCCCTTGATTTCTTTATATTTATGTTTTGTAACCCAAAGATTTCTCTATAAAAATGGTTCTTCTTAGTATCATCTACAATTTTAAAATTTGAAGTAGAGGCTATTAGAAACTAATGGTGGGCATTGCATAAAAATTCTACACTCACACTACATTACACAAGGAAGAAGAAAAAGAACTTTTGTATGTTATTCAACTTTTTAAAGTTTTTCTTGATGCCAATGCCTTGGTTTACATAATTATTTATAAGAAAATTGCTTAGATAACTTAACAAAACTATTAAATCCTAGCTATGACAATGAGGACACCAAACTGACACGTCCATGTAGGCTAGATCTCTTTTCATTGCACTGCTACGTGGATAGGCCCAAGACACCTTGTAGATCCAAGATGTCGTGTGACTTTGTTCTAAGACACCGTGTAGATTGGTAGAAGCAAAGTCCCAAGACATCGTGTGGATTTACGAAACCAAAATACTATTTATGTATTATTTTTGGAATTTCTTATTTTTTTTTATTTAGTTGGACTCTTTTAAGTTGACTTTATTCCTTTATTGATTTTGGGATATATTAAACTATAAATAGGTTATTTTAATTATTTTCTTCATTAGATATGATTCTTAATTAATTTTTTTTATGTAGTTAGAACTTTTGTTTAGTAAGTATTCCTACAACCGAAGTCTCTATAAATACTTAGCATTGCAACAACTTGTACAAATATTTTTTATTAATGAAAATGGATTTAAACCCTAGCATTTGTTAAACTTGTTTTCTAAATTTTTGTTTTTGTGATAATCATTCGCATTACAAGTTGCATTTTGTGGTATCATAGCGAGATTTCACCCGATCAGATAGTTTATGATAGTGGTGGTAACCAATTATATGATAGAGATTGGGTAATAACCATTTGGTGAGCAATCGAAGAACAAAGAACTTCAACTCGTAATATTGGACAATAGTTAATAGAAATCGTTGGACAACCGCATATCTTGTTATGAGGAGGCGATCAAGGGAATAAGAACAACACATTGAACCAAGCCGAATGAGATAGTCTCAGTATATGAGTTATTGAATCGATTCCTTAAATAAGTAGAAGATCTAATAGAGCTCACAGTCAATATGTTTATAAAGATAATCCTAATTTTAGAAGTGTTTCTTATTTTGATAATAATTTTTATGAGAAATATTTTGTAAATTAGTTGTTTGATTTGATGATATGCTCACAATCACCCTTAATTTTACCTTTGTTGTTTATGTGTTGTATGATTAAAATAAAAAGATAAATAAATATTTTAGAAAGTTAGAAAAGTGTTACCATGGTAATTTCATAAATATTCGTGAGAAAAATTATACTCAGCATCGTGTTGGAATTCATCACGATCATTATGATGAAATTCAACCCAATAAAGATGGGATATCTAACTATGAAGCAATAAAATTTGAAAATTTAGATTTTATTGCTGATTAAGATTATTCAATGGTTGAGACTTATTAAGAAGGAAAATATGCAAAATCTACAAATTGGAGCAATCACAATGAAAAAATTAATAATGATTTCCACAAGGACTTTTGGAAGATTATACAGTATTATGTGGATTAGTTCAACTATAATCTTGTAAAAAAACTTGGTCATTCTCTGGGTCTCACGATGACGGCAGCGGTGGCGCTTCAAAGAGTAGAAGGGATGGCAATAGGGCAGGTCGGGATCGGGGTCGAGTTATGCCCAACCCGACCCCGACCCGGCCTCTCGCCCCGTAATCTTAACCAGCCTCGTAACTTGACAGGTTTTTTTCTCCTGTTCCGTAATCCGCCCCGAATAAATATTTTTATATAATAAAATAATTAAAAAATTAAAAAATATATTAAATTTATATATATATATATATATATATATATATATATAGAATCGGGTCGGGTTGGATTGGATTATGAGGCGGAACGTACTAAAATCCAACACCAACCTGTTCCGATATTTTTTTTATATCGGATTAACCTGAACTCATTCTGTAATCTGATAAACTATTAAAAAAATCGTCTCATTTAGAGTGAGACGGAGCAAGCAGGGCAGAACAGACCAATTTTACCATCCTAAAGGGTAGAAATGATAGAGATGCTCTAGGATTTTTATGACATTTATATTATTTAACAGTTTTATCCTTTTTACTCCAAACAATAGGTCTATCATTTATTAGATTGAGAGCTGATATAAAAACAACTTTAAAAAAAATATGTTAGTAATTATTGGATTTGGTCTGTATTGATGACTAGTTGTACTTATCTATAGGGTTGTACTACTTAGACTTTCTAACATTTTTTTTGATTA
The DNA here is from genome assembly GCA_948294925.1 of Codiaeum variegatum. Taxonomy (NCBI): domain Eukaryota; kingdom Viridiplantae; phylum Streptophyta; class Magnoliopsida; order Malpighiales; family Euphorbiaceae; genus Codiaeum; species Codiaeum variegatum. The sequence continues at coordinate 6,537 of CAOJBK015115334.1, forward strand.
ATATAACTTCTAGTTCTTTAAAGAAAAAAATAAAGTTTTTTTTTTTATATGTACGAAGACAAAGCCTTAATTAACTTAAAAAATAGTAAAGAAACTCATTCCTAATACAAGCAGACAAATTAAAAGAAATTGTTAAATAAGTATTAGAATGTGTTTTATGACTTAAATTATGAGTTAAGACATTTACTTCTTGATTCATGTGTTGATAGAATAAAAAAAACAACCAATACTCTAAAAAATTATTAAAATTAAAAAAAAATTAAAGTTAAAATTTTATAGATAAATGTTCGATTTATCTTTTAATTTTTTTAAAATGTCCAATTAAAGATAAAATTAATTTTTATCTAATTTATTCTCCTAATTTATAATTTTAGATCAAATCACTCTAATTATATCAAATTAAATTAATTTTTAATTATAATTTAAGTCAAATTTTTATTAATATTTGATATAATTAGAATGATTTGATGTCAAATTGTAAGTTAAAAGATTAAATTGAAAAAAAAATAAATTTATTCTTAATTTGATATTAAAGAAAAGTTGAAGGACTAAAATTGATCATTTTATCCCAATTTTATATGCGGACCTGCCTAATTTTTTAAAGCAAAAAAATAATACATCAGTCAATTTTTTTCCATTATTACCCTTATAATAAATTAATAATTTAATATTGTCTCATAATGACTCAACGACCAACTCCCTCTGCTCTGCTATTCTTGCTTAAGCCTATAGCCCTATACTGTTTTAAATCAAACGGACAGAGCGAGCAAGACACTGATTTGAAAAAACTCACCTCCAAATTCAACAATGGGGTTCTTCTCTTTCCTTGGCAGAGTCCTTTTCGCTTCTCTTTTCATCCTTTCCGCTTGGCAAATGTAATTAATTTCTTTTTCACAATCTTTCTATTTCTTGATTTATAGATATGTTAAATAACGATTCATAATAGATTTTCTTTTAGATCCTGTTATCTCTCTGTTGTTTTTATTGATTTGATTATATGTTTATAAAATTAATAACTGTTTGATTATTATTGGATTTTGTTCCTTTGTTTGTGCTCATCTTTTTGCATATATGGACTTTGGTTTTAATTGTTTGCAGTTTTGTTATTGCGTTGAATTAGATTTGATTGGAAAATTGTGTCCAGATGCTTGGTTTTCTGCTTGTAAGTGCTGGTAGTGTTTATGTTTACCTTGTTATATTTGATTTGAAGCTGAAAAAGGGATTTTGCTTGTGTGAACTTGAAGAAATTTTAGCAGTCATTTTTTGGGGGTAATTTGAGTATACTATGTGAGGTTCACAATTCATTCCTTTGAGTGTTTGAGAAACTCCAATGTTTTCAGGCTTGTGCTTTACTCAATACTTAGCATTAAATCTTAAGGTCTTGGATTATGTAGTTGTCCAATGTTAGAATTGGAATAGATAATAATTGAACCATTAATTTGTATTATTTCCCTATTTAAATGTATCGATTCCATTAAATGCAATTTGGTATTTAAATATGTGTATGTGGATATATGTGTGTGTGTGTCTGTGAGATAGAGGGGGAGAATTGAATGTATTGGTGCAGTTTGGTATTGAATCATACTATTGAATGGATTGGCTTAGGAATTGATTTAATTAATTAAGGATATGTATGATGGGGCGGTTAGTACTGTACGTATGGCCGGAGGTGATATTAGAGACTTCCCTATCACGATCGGATTATATCAAGTATCAACTTTGAGCCTTTATCTTTTCACTATTTTTATAGATGAATTAATAAAGGACATACAAGAGGAAATCTCTTGATGTATGATGCTTGCGGATGATATAATACTCATAGATGAGACTCAGGAAGGAGTTGAGGGGAAGATAAAGTAATGGAGAATTGCATTGGAGACGAAATGTTTCAAAATTAGTCGGAAGAAGATCGGGTATATGCATTATAAATTTAGTGAAGGTAGTAGGAAGGAGCAGATGAACGTGTATTTAGAAAGCGTTGCCAAAACTAAAAGCACACATTTCAGATTCTTTAAAATCCATCTTGCATGATGATGGAGGTTATAAGGAGTATGTTGTTCATTGGATCAAAGCAAGGTAGATGAAATGGAAAAGTGCTTTCGGAGTATTATGTGATCGAAAAATTCTGCATAAACTAAAAGGAAAATTTTATCGCATTACGGTGAGACCCGCTATGATGTATGGAAATGAGTGTTGGGCTATAAAAGCACAACAAGTCTCTAAACTTAGTGTGGCGAAAATGAGGATGCTAAGATGAATGTGCGACCATACTAGAATATATAGAGTCCGTAATAAGTATTTCAGGGATAAAGTCGAAGTTGCCTCTATAGAAGACAAGTTGAGAAAATGGAGACTAAGATAGTTCGGGCATGTGCTGGGTAGCCTTTTAGATGCACCGGTTAGAAAATTATAGCACCTTAGAGTAGATGTGGGTAAAAAAGGGAGGGGTAGACCTAAGTTAACTTAGAGTAGAGTCATTCAATATGATATTGAGTCCTTAAACATTTCTGATAATATGGTTCACGAACACTCCAAGTGGAGAAAGCGAATCCATATAGCCGACTCCAATTAACTTGGGATTAAGATTTTGTTAAGTTGAATTGAGTTGAGTTGAGTTGTAATTGATTTAAACAGTTCTATATTAAGACAAAAAACAGTGCGTCATAAAAAATATGTGATCAAATTTATGTAGGAAATTTGCTATTGTGCTGCTACCAGTCATCATTTCCAGAAATAAAAGAACGAAAAAAGGCTCTTAGTTCAGCCCATGCATAATTTGAATTTAGATTTTACTTCATTGGCTTTACTGATTTGTTCTAAAATAAGCAACATGGTTTGCAATAATGATTTATGTATCAAAACTGTGCTTGAAACCCTAAGCTCAGCAACCTCTGATGGCTCATTGATACACTTGGCTGGGGGTATACTGTTTTTTTCTTGTCTGAAATTGATGAGTGTTTATTGACGTTGCTTGGCTATGTTTAGGTTCAATGAATTTGGTGAGGATGCGGGCCCTGCTGCGAAGGAGTTGATACCCAAGCTTGCTGTTGTCAGTAAACACCTTTCCTCCAAAGTGGGGGTACAAATGCCTGGTATTGATGTGAGGCCTTTTCTCTTAACATGTTTATTTAGCAACTCTTACACATTTAATTTGTTTATTTACTCTTTCCATCTTGATTTGTATGTTCGTTTCATAATTTGGATGTATTTTAAACAGCCTAGAAATCTTGTTGCTGCCATTATTTTCCTAAAGGGTCTTGGTGGATTCCTCTTTGTATTTGGCTCCCCATTTGGTGCATATCTCCTGGTTAGCATTTCTTTCCTTTTGATCTTTACTTAATTTGCTCTTAGAATGTTAAAAAATGACCGTGAATTTCACTTACCAGCTGTTGTGGATTCGCAATCATTAATGAAGTAACATTCTATTTATTTGCTTTAGCTTATCTACTTGGCGATTTCCTCCCCGCTCCTGTACGACTTCTATAATTATGGTCAGAATGAGCCCGAGTACTTCAATCTCTTAAATGAGTTCTTGCAGGTTTGTTTTGGACTTGTGCCTATGATTTTTTTTTTGGTTTAGCTTTGTAAGCATTTTCTTATCTGTAGTCTGCCTCTTTATGCAGAGTGTTGCACTTTTTGGGGCATTGCTTTTCTTCATAGGGATGAAAAACTTGATTCCAAAGAGACAAATCAAGAAGAAGACTCCAAAGGCTAAAGTGGGCTAAAGCATGTCAAAGGAAGCAAAATATCAGGGAATGGATGATCCTTGCCTGTGCTGAAACTTTAGCGGGTGTCGACTCGCTGCAGATATTATATTTATGAATTTCTTGAGCTATGTATGCGATAACCCAAATTTTTAGTTATTTCCTTTTGGGGTTGTTAGATTGGTAGTCCCTGTTTATGGGCTGAAATTTTATCATTTTACAGACTGAATAGGCTTAGCAGTCAATATACGGTTCATTTTATCATTAGTAG
>CAOJBK015116976.1:0-12372 GCA_948294925.1 Codiaeum variegatum
TCTCCTAATGTAAGATCTCAAGCTTTCTCTTTCCCTCTGCCTGACTGAGAAGAGGTCTGCAGATTTCTTAGGTTTGGTCCTTAGAGCCATGAACCTCATTTGGAATAGATTTGCCAATTGGTTAAATGAGGTTATCCCATGACAGGTTTGAGCCTATTAGCTATAACCTTTGTAATGATTTTATAGACAACATTACAAAGGCTAATCGGCCAAAATTGAGCAACATACTCCAGATATTCCACCTTAGGAATAAGAACTAAAATAGTTTCATTTAATTTCTTATCTATGTCCCCAGTCTCAAAGGCTTTCTCCACTGTATAGAAAATGTTGTCCCCCACATACTGCTAACATTTCTAGAAAAATAGCATGTTGAACCCATCCTTACTAGCTTTTATCATCGACTTCATCTCAAATAAATCACATCTAACCTCTTCTTTGAAAATCAGAGCCTGCAGTACATCAGTCTCCATCAACGAAAGAGTTCAAAAATTCACGATGGTGTTCAAAGAACTCACTACATTATTACACATAGCAAACAAGTTATGATAGAAATCTCTCACCAACCTCAATAAATTCTCCGTGCCTGAAATCCACTCACTATCATCACCCTTCAGTGTAGCAACATTATTTTTCTTTTTACATGCAGCAACCAAAGCATGGAAGAAGGATGTATTACCATCGCCCTATTGCATCAATAAGCTCTTTCTTTTTCATACCAAAAAAGCTCCTCCTCAGAAAGAACCCTCTCTTAATCTTCTCGCAGCTTAATGTCCAACTCCTTTAGAGCATCAGTTTCAAAATGCTCAAGAGCATTTTGGACCCCATTAATCTTGTTCAACAGAGTTCTCTTTTTATAGAAAATGTTACCAAAAACATCTTTGTTCTACTTGTGAAGAGTAACATCTATATCAGAAAGAGAATGGCAAATATCATAAGTGAAACTCCAAGAGTTAGCAAAAAGCTTGTTAAAATCTTCGTGAAGAGTCCAGAGACTAAGGAATCTAAAATTATTTTCCTTATTCCTCTTGATAGAAATACCCTCCATCCGTAAAAGAATAGGCCTGTGATCTGAGGCAACCTTAGGAAGATGTAAAACCTTCAAATTAGGAAAGTTCAAGAACCATTGCATATTGCTCACAAAGCAATTAAGTTGTTTGAGAAAAGTGCCTCTATTCTAGGTGAATTTAGCTCCTTCAAATCCCATGTCCATCAAACCACACATATCATACCACTTCATAAAATCTTTATCAACTCTTAAAATCTCCCTGAACCCTCTTTATTTTCATCAGAGTAAAGACAAGCATTAAAATCCCCAAATTAGAGAATAGAGTAATCAAAGGACTCTTCAACCAACTTCAGCTGGTGCCATAAGTCTCGCCTATACCGAGAAGAAGGGCTACCATAAACAACCACTATTTTGAATTTGTTACCTTTTTAATCACTAACTTCAACAAAGACAAACTAAGTATTGTTATCGATCATTCGAACAAACATATCATCTTTCCATAAAATCCAAACACTAGAGAAACTTGTTGCCTCAATATGATGAGACCTCAAGAAACCCAACTTACAAATAACATCATTAGCTTGAATCCCACTGATTCTGGGTTCAAGAATAACAAGCAAATTATAATCACGTTTCAAGGCAAAATCTTTAACAACACTAGGAAAAACTTTTCTTTCCTACATGTTGGCAGTTCCAACTAATAATAGATAAATCCATAAAGAAAATAAATAAATAAATAAATAAGAAAAGTTAAGAGAACTTATCAATGAGTCATGAAGGGGTCTCCACATTCCTCCTAAATGTCATTATCATCCTTAACATTCGTAGCAACTTCACTGCCATTCATAATCGAGTTCATATCATCATCGCTTGGAAGGACATGCTCTAAAGCCATGAGCTTCTCCAAATCAGCCCCTATAACTGAATCTCTAGCTACCATATCTTTCATGGCAATGGGATAATATATTGTAGTTGTGTTAGAGGATTTGTTATTGAAAGGCTTTATAGTAAGGGGATTTCTTCTAATTCTCAACCCACCTTGTTTACTGATATCTTAGGTTTCTTAGAACATTCGCATAATTCATCCCTATCATTCCAATCATTGGCCTTATTTATTAGTCATTCTATAAACCATTTATTACGAAGGCATGGTCACCATCGACTTTTTCGAACCATCAAGAGCCAAGCTAAAAGAAGTATTCAGGTTCTGTCTAATTGGAGGGGACCTTTAGGACTCTTCTAAATCTCTTTCTCCTTAGAATTACCCTGCGTATTACCGTTTATGTTTTTATCCTCCACGAAAACATAGTGGGAACGTGGAGGATTTTTTTTTTTATTCTTCTTACTTTTTTCGTTTTATGAGCAGTAAAGGAAGTCGTTCTTTTAGCAACATTAACCAGCTGAAGGTCTTGAGTTTCTCCAATCCTGAATGTCTTCATCCACCTGCTCATCCCCTTCTTTGTCAATAAGATTAGCCAACGTTTTGAACCTATTAGGCCAATCATTCTTCTTGTTCTTGGACTTGCCTTTAGTTTTAGCATCAGGACCACCCTTCCTATTACCAATATTTCGAACACGCACAGGAGCGTGCATCCATTCCCCAAATTTATCAGTGGAAACATCCTTGTGTTTCATAGGAAGCTTTTCAGAAAATTCACCAATAGGATCATCAACATTCATCACAGTATCACGGGCTTTAACCATCTGATTCTCTCATTCCCCCTTCTTATTTCTCGAACAAGAATCCTCTATAAGCCTAATACATCCACATTTATTACAAATTATAGGCACTTTATCGTACTCAACCTTTTGAATTTTGCCATCAATAATGAACTTCGAACATAAAGATTTAGTAGTGTCTATTGTAATCGTCGTACGGGCAAATTTGCCTCTCTGTTACTCTCCTTAGTTTCATAATCCACTTTCAATAATTTACCAATCAAACCAGAAATAATGGACAATACCTTTTTATGGGAAAAGTGAAGGGGCATTCTAGGGAAGCAACCCCAAATCATTAAAGAAGTGGACATAATATTTTTGGAATCAAACTTAGGATCCCAAGGCTGAGCATAAAGATAATGTCCATATAAAATCCAAGGAGCATCGAGAAGCACATGTAGATAATATGACTCCCTTTCAAATTTGATATCAAAATAATCATTCTCTATATCGATCACCCTATAATTGCCCACTGGATTCCAAACATTTTGGATTTTGTTATAGAGAGCCTTGTAACTCCCAACCATCCTAACAACCACAACCAATTTTCAAAGTTTTTCTATGTTCTCCATCGCCTCTTTTGTGAAAGAAATTGTAGGAATCTCAGTTGAACAATCCACCACAATTCCCGCTCCCATCCATTTAGTATTAATCTGTTGAGGCTCTTTATTAAGCACCTTGTGCATTCCGTTATCACCAAATTGCACATTAGGGTCCTTATTTTCATCATTCTCCTCTGTATCTATACAATGATCTGAATCAAAATCGTGATCACCTTCACATGGTTGTTCAAAACCTTCACCCATATGTAACTTTTCCTTGAAGGAAGGACGAGAACCTCCATTATCAATCGAAACTAGGATAGTGCCCTCCTTAATACGCCTTATACAAACCTTTTTCTTAGTTCGGTCATTAGGTGGCGTGGGGAAGGCTCCTTACAAACAACGTTACCTGTGTTTGCGATGGCTAGGTTTCACTCATGGTTTCGAGATCGCACAAAAAATTAAAATTCACTGTTTTTTTCACTACTCTCAAATCCCTTTCTTGAAAAGAAGTCATATTAAAACTAAATTTATATGTATTTTTTAAATGCACTTAATTTTAATTTTTTATTTTAATTTGTATTTTCTTCATTAATTAAATATTTATTCAATTTCAAAAACAAAAAAACTAAGTTATACATTTGTAGCTACCTTATAAATCTTGGAAACCTAAAATTTATATCAAATTAATGAATTTGAAGAATTTATGTTAAGCATCTAGCGGCTAAGTTTTTTTTTTTTTGCCAATGATATGTAACGTCTCAGTTGACACCTACAGTATCCTATCATACCAAATATAATTTGTTTTATTCACCCCTTAAAATCTGTTCAAATCTTAAATAGATGCAATTTAATACGGATGCAATTTTATATTCCTAGTTTTTTTTAAGAATATGTTTAGCACGTTGTCAAAGTGTACCATTATATACATAATGTATAATTATTTAGTATTTTATAATTTTGAATTTTAAAATTTTAATTATATTATATTATAATATAATACATATCTAATAGAATTCAAATTTTTATCTATATTTTTTAATTAGATTTTAATAAATAAATTTTTTAATTGATTTAAAATTTTCATAATAATATAGTAATAAAGAAGATTATAGTGTATGCACTTTAGTACAAAGTGTGTATTCTTAAAATTTAATTGGTCTATAATATCGTTTCATATCAAAATTGTAATTATTTTATTCTATAAATTAATAAAAAGATATAATAAATATTAATTATATCTAATTTAAAATTATATATCATAATTATAATTATAAAAAATAATAATCTTTATATTACCTAAAATTAATCTCTTTAATGATATTTTCTTTTTACCAGCTATTTTACGCCTAATTAGATAATGAAAACGTTTTAACATAATAAAAATAATAGAATTAGTTAGCATAATAACTTACTATTTCATTTTTATTACATTTTTAATAATCAACTTTTTTAATTAATTTAAAATTTTTATAATAACTTAGCAATAAAGAAGATTATAATTGTTGGATCAATATTTAATTGTGATTTAAGCCAATTGCAAATAAGAGCCTTTAGATTTTTTTTTAAAAAAAAAGGGAGCATGTGATTTATTATGTTAGAATAAAAGGAAATGATAGTTTAAAATGGTACATTGTGGTTTAGGCAAATTATAAATGTGTTATGGTTAAAAATAGATGTTTTGTGATTTTAGCCTTTTATAAATCGGTTATTATAAATTTTAACATGTATCTATAAGATAAAATATTATCAATATTAATAATTGTATATGTAATATTATTTCATAATTAATGACAAAATTTAATACCCATTAATATATTTAACATCATCAATGTCGCATTTTTGTCATATCTTCTTAGAAGTCCATTGGGATAAATTTTAATATTACACTATCGGTTTACAATATAACAAATGTAAAAACATAGTTTATTATGTTGATGCACTTAGTAACTGAAGTAGATGACCTAATCGCTTATTACATCGGTACTAAGAAAAAACTGAAATAAAATCCTAAACTTATTTACGAAAAATGCCATCACCCTATTTATTAGTTGATTTGGAAATAACTAAACATAAAATCTACATTTTCTAATAGTGGTGTTATCCTTTATAATCATATAGAAAATAGATATTATTAAATTCTACTATCTTATTACTAAAATAAATTATGCATCTGCCATTAATATTGTCATTTGTTTATTCTAATAGTTAAATATATTTCTTATTTAAGTTAAACATAATATTAGTGTGCCTAAATGTAAATTTAATCAAACTCAAATTAAGTTAAATAAAATTAATTATATATTAAATAAAAATTTATTTTAATTTTAATTTTTCTTATTATATTTAAACTATTCTTTTTTCAAATGAACACATACTTAAATCATCATATTATTAGTAAATATCCATATGAGTACACCAAGATTTAATATAGTGATAAATGCATTTTTAGACAATTTACTTAGGTTCAAATTCTTTTTCACTAAAAAAAGATGACTATATTAAATTTAGTCAAATTCAAATTAAGTTATTAAATAACTTATATACTTAAATTATTATATTATATAATTAGTAACAACTACATTATTACACTAAATTTAGCTTAGTGTTAAATCTATCTCTTCCTTACTCAAAAAGAATAGCCATATTTATAATATGAATGCCTACTTATATAGAACTTAGTCCGAACTTCTATATTATATTATTTTATAATTTTATTTTTTTTATTCAAATTAAATAAAAATATATTAAATACTAATGATCTCTTTTATTCATTCCAATAATTATATATTTTTTTATTTAAATCAATCATAGAAGTATGTATTAAACAATATTATTATTTTTTTATTATTATATTGATATAAAATATTTAACTTAATCTAAATATTCAATGAAAGGAATGCCAAACTAATTAAACATAGCAAAATATCTATATCATTTTTTTTTTGAAACTCCCATTGATGAAAACTGAAGAAACTTTGGCGAAGGATAAAAGGAAGAATGAGTTGAGGTTAATTAAGGTCACGTTCTAATCTATTTATTGGTTAATTTGTTTTCCAACTTGAATATTAAGGAGTAGGAGAATCAACAAATTATTTCCAACTTAAATACTAACATGGTAACTTAAGCAAATCCTAATTTGCTTTCCAAAATCATATAGCCGAATTTTTTAATAATTATTATTTCTAAATAATTTAAATTTACTATATTGACCTCATATATATAATTACAATTAAAAAAGTTAATGAGAATAATTATTTTATATTATATTAATTAAATTATCTTATTAACCTCAAATTAAGAAGAACAAGAAGAGGTAATACTATAATTTTGCCGATATCCCTCCCCTCTTAGCCACATTTATATATATTAGTTTTATAAGAACGTGTTATGCACGTTACCAAAATGTCTATTTATTTATACTATTTATTTGGCTTTAATATATATTTATCGAATTGAAATCAATTAAATAATAATAATTCAGAGATTAAAATCGTACATAATATCAAATATTGTTTGATATATGATATTTTATATATACTTTTGATCTGACGCTACAAGAATAATTAAATATTATATAAGTTTAAATAAATTTAGTTTATTTCTCCTTCTCATTTATTTAATAAAATTAATCTTATTTATATAAAAAAAACAACAATTAACAATCTAGAAAAATATAATTAATTTTTCATACTAAATGAAAATTTAAATCAAGTAATAAACCTAGATAAATTAATTCTTGTAATTAAATTACATTTACCAATATTTTTTTAATTAATAATTTACATTTATTCATGAATTGCCTATTCACCAAATTAAGAAGATTAACAAATTAATATTTAAATAAAAATTTTACTTGTGAACTAGCACTATAGTTAAATACTTTGTTGATATGCAATTCCTGAATCAGTATATCATGTCCTTGCAAATAAATGTTTGTTGTTTAAATTATTGATATATGTTGCTTTCTTTTTAATGTTAAAAATGAATTAATTAATAATATTATTTTATTTTTGGCATTCGACCTTTTCAACTATAAAATAAATAATTTTAAAAAATAAATTAAAACATAAAAAATAAGTAGAAATCATACCTATATATTTGTTTTATTGACTTTTTTAATTGATCCGCTTCTAACCGTGTACACTTTTTCCTTCTCAAAATTATTTTGCAATTTATTAAAAATATAATGCAAAATTAATTATAATCTAATATAAAATTATATATCATAATTATATATAATAAAAAAATAATAATACCCTTCAAGTTAAAATTAATCTCTTTAATGGTATTATGCTTTGGCTGGCTATTTTTACGTAACATGTGCGTAGAATCATAACTTTAAGCTTCCATTCTGTTTGATGAGATTCAATAGTGTCAATTATCTAGTTATTAAAATCTAAATTATTCTCCATGATCAAATTTATAACAGAGAGAAATATGTGAAAATAATATCAAAATATAAAGTATGAAGATTATGTGGAAATAATGTGAAAATAAAGTATATTATTTATATATATTTTTATTGAATAAATTTAATAGAATCTTAATTGAAAAATGTAATATTTATTTAATAAATTTCTAATTCCTATTTATATTATTACTTATAATCCTAATTTAATCGTTAATAATCCTCCTTCTATACAAATACATAATGGTGTAATATAAATACAATTCAAATTGTAAAAGGCAAAATGGCACTCATATTCAAATTGTAAATGTTTTTTAAATCTTTTTTAATATTATTATTTCTAATTCTAATTTAATTCTTTTATGGTAATCCTAATTTAATTATTAATAATCTTTATTCTATACAAATATATCTCAAATTGTAATGGTGTAATATAAAAACAATTCAAATTGAAAATATAAAACAAACTTTTAATATGAGAAGGAAATATATAAATCTCAATTGTAGCATAAATTATAATGTGTCATTGAAGAAAACATGTTATGATTCACAAAGGGTACAAATTCTAAATTGGGTTTGTATTAATTGCACAAATTAGATTTGTATGCTAAAAAAAAACTAATAACAAATTTTGGCGAAAAAGAATTATATAAATACATTAAAGAATAGAATATATTTTTTAAACTAATGGATACAAAGTTACCCCTCCCCTAATAACTATACAAAGTAAACGTTTTTTACTTTTATTTTAATTATATTTCTATTTTTTTATTAATGACTTCTATCCCTAAACTACTACTAATACTAAATTTCCTAAACTACTTCTATTAATAGAACCATTGTAAATATTTTTTAATTTTTTAGTTTAATTAAATTACAATTAATTTTAAATTACCAAAATATCTTCATATTAAGAAGAATAAATGGGCAATACGATATTTTTGCATAGTAGTGCACCTCTATACAAACTATCATACATTACCAAATATTTATTTTCAAAATTCAAATAAGTAATGAATATTATTATATAGTTTAAGAAAGATTGTAATAAATATTTTTAAATTAATTAATTATTTTTATTTTATAATTTTTAAGATAATATTTATTTTCGAGTTTTAAAAAAGATAATATTTATTTTTCAGAGTTTAAATCAATTTTATATAATAGATAATGCTTTTTTTTTAAAAAAAATTAGATAACATTAATTTTTTAAAAATTTTTATTTTTATTTTAAAATCACGTGAACTTGAAAATTTTTATAGATGTGAGAGAAATCATAAGAAGAGACACTGACAATGACATTAGAAGGGAAATGAGAGAAATTTTGGTATATCGTATTATGTTTTAGTATCTATCTATTAATTTATTAATATATACTAAAATAGAAGAAATTGATGTTAGTATTTTCCTCTCATTCTCCCTAAATTTATTTTTCAAAAGTTTCCATGTGTTCTTTCTCCTCCTAAATATTTTTTACCAAAAGTCAATATATGTCATACTATGATAATTTAAGAACTTTTAAAATAAAAATAAATATACAAAAATCAAAAATGTTAAATTTGAAAATATATTAATCAATTATCTAAAACAAAATTTAAATTGTATCATTCTAAAAATGTTTATCATTATGTATAACAAAATCACTATAATTATTTTAAAAAATTAAAAAATATCATGATAAAATATAAATAAATAATTAACTATTAAAAATGTCACAATAAAAAAAATTTCACATGATTTCTATTATCTTAAATTCTTTTATAAACATATTTATAATTAGTTTTTTTGTTTACAATTTAAATTAAATAAATAATAATTATATCATTAACTTAGTTCAAAAATAAAAATTTTAATTTTTAGTGTAGGTAATTTAATCAAATATAATAATATTTTTAATATGATATTTTAAAATTTTATTTCTTTATCTTTATAGATGAGCTTAAATAATTTATACTAGCATTTGTATTGCACACTATCCGTGCATTTTCCTATCTTTTATAATACCTTTTATCATACCTCAATGAAATTTCAAATTTAATTTAATGTTGCACAAAATACCAAAAATATAAACTAATGATGGTTGTAGAAAGTGATAGAGAAAATAGTGAGGGAGAATAAATTGGATTAGTGTTAAAATTAAGAATGATGATATAAGGATTTTAAAAAATTCAAGAACTTAACGTTATTAACGGTCAAAAGTATCATATTTTTCTTTTTAAAAAAATTACCCACTAAGATTATGGTAAGTGGGTTTCATTTTGATTCCAAAAAGTAAGAAATAAAGATTTTTTTTTAAGAAAGAAAAATATTTTGAAGCCTTATATATAGCAATATGAATTCACATTGTTTAGAAGTCATAACAAAAGATCCAATTAACAAATAGCAATAACAACAACAGTAAAAAGCACTTCAGCCAAAAATATTTTTCCCATATCAATGAGTGTTCATCAGTATTAGACATTATAAAAAATGCTTAAATATGAGCATAAAAACTGCTTAAATATATTATTTGGTGGACTTGATACTGATCATAGGCTCTTTTGAATATTAAATATATTACTTGGTGTTTATAAGTAAGCATTTTTCAAATCTATAAGAATGGAACTAAAGCACCAAGACTATCAATCCTTCCGGCCACCATGAATTTTAATGTGAAACTATATACATATACATTTCTATTTGAGATAGCAAAACTAACATTGAATATGATTTCATATCTGATGCTAAAATAAAATTAATAATATTAAAAAAAACTACATTCATTAATGTAACAAATTAGCAAATTAAAAACCTCATAAAAGATTTCATGAAAACCAATTAAAATTTACATCTATTCTTAAATAAAAGTTTTTCATTGTTGGATTGATGATAGATTCCGGATATTGTCTTCATTGTCTCCAAAATTTCTTATCTCAGTAAATAAAGCAGATGTTAATTCTTCAACAATTGAGAGTAATTTTGAATATCAAAATTTTATAAATTCATATTTCCTAGCAGTTGTTCATAATTCCTAGCAAAAAAACAAAAGTAGTTGTTCATAATTTGCTTTGAATCTCCATCATCTCACAATTGAGAAGAGAAGATTTGATCAATATATTTATCCATAGTTGACCATAAAGTCAAATGATTTTTATAATTACCATGATATACTCAATTTCTCTATATTCAGACTCTTTATATTTTAACAACTAATACAAATAAATAATAAGCATAATTAAATGTAATTATATATTTTTTTAATCAAGAAACGAACCTGCTTCTCAAGCAGCTTAGTTCTTGCCTCTGCTTTCTGGTATAACTTATTTACAAGTCAAATCTGAAAGTGCATATATTAAGATTGGAGATATATTTGTTGATGATTTTTCTCAAAATTCTAGTTGAGCAGGCAATTAAAAATATACAGAGGCCTACAACATAAAAATTCAAAATAATAATATTTCCAACTAATTATGCTCAAACAACTTCCAAACCAATATATTCTCTGTAATGTTCTAAAATGTCAACCTTGAATCAAATTCTCATGTGTTTTAGTGCTTTACCGCTTTAGTTGAGATGCATCGCATGCAATAAAGATTGAGTTACACATGGTAGAATCTATCTCCAAATTGTCCAACTAAATTGAGGTCTCCATTTGTAATTTCTTTTTTCTAAACATCTCCATTTGTAATTAAATTACCAAAAGAAAAAAAAAAAAGAATAATCCAATAAATTTCTTCCAACTAAAGTCCCAAATCATGAAGTAGTGAGCAACAAACAACATAATAAAAGCAACATAATTACCTCTTCAATTATTTTCAAAGAAACTCTATATTTTACACTGCCTACTGGATTTAGAAATTCCCAATCGCCTAGAAGAAAGAAAATGATTTAAAAAAAAACAAACATAAACTATTCAAAAAAGAACAACCTAGAAAATGAAAAATCACAAAATATGGATGACATCCATTTGGAAACATGAAAGAAAACTATTAAAGATATATAAGTTTAAGGTATTAGAAAGGACACAATTTATAAAATTTTTAAAAAAAATTATCAAGAGTTTAACTTCAAACTATCACAGATTTAAGCAGCTAAACAAGTCCATGACCACAAAAATCAAAGAAAAAGCATTGCTTTGATAAGAATGTAAATGCTAATTATCCAATTTATATATCTGTTCATTTTAGTAATGTTGCAACAGTATAGGTCATGCATTAATAATCGAAATTCTAACTAATACTGTAGCAAAATTTCATTAATTACATATTAGAAAAGGAATTGTAAAATACCCAAATCACAAAAAAAAAAAAAAAAGGCTTAAAACTTACTTCGCAACCAATAGCTTCACTGAGGCAATTGATTCTCATTAAAGGAGTATCATCAATGCATCAATGAGTCTAGTTCTTGATTTTTCTTCTTCCTTGAAGGCCTTTATTAACCTTATCTGCCATAAAATTTAAAACAATTCTTGCTTCTTTCTCTTGGTAATTCAAGCGTATATGAATTGCAAAGACGAAGGGATCGATTGAATTAGAACTAAAATTGGAGGTTGAATTTCTTGCTTCTTTCTCTTGATGATTCAAGCGTGATGGAGAACATTTATGAATAAAATTGCGACTCTCTCGTTTTTGTGGCGTCGAAGGTTGAAATTTTAGTATTAACTTTCTTGTGTGTTTGCTCAGGAAAAAATAAAATTTCATGCGGGATTACAAATT
>CAOJBK015118661.1:0-11858 GCA_948294925.1 Codiaeum variegatum
AAGGTTGTGTTTGTGGTCCATGTAACATTGAAATGAGTTTTAGTTGCTATTTTGCTTTAAAATTGAACTAAAATTATAAATAAAAAAATTTGTTTTTGTGGTCCATGAAGCATTGAAATGAGTTTTAATTTGCTATTTTGCTTTGAAAATGAACTGGAAAAAAAAGCTATGTTTATGGTACATGTAGCATAGAAATGAGCATAAGTTGATTTTTTTCCATTGAAAGTGAGCTGGAATCATTAAAAAAAAGGTTTGTTTTGAAAGAAGGAAGGTTTAGGATGAAATTCAACATCACAGTGGTGTTCTATTATCATTTATATATATAAATTATATAGAGTAAAAGTTCAAGTGAAATAGAAATACACTAAGATAGTTCTATATGGAAACTAACTATGACACAATAAAAAATACAGTTGTATAATATGTTGTAGAGAAAATACAATATGTTGTACAATATTAGCCCCCCCTCAATCTGTGTATGGTGAGGTAACACGCAAAGATTAGCTCGAAGATTATGGAACCGACTAGCAAATATTGCTTTTGTAAGAATATCTTCCATTTTTTCTTGACTCGAAACATAACGAACCAGTAGCTGACCAGCTGCAACCTTTTCTCTTACAAAATGAATATCAAGCTCTATATGTTTCGAACGAGCATGATTTACCATATTCGTTGCCATATAAGTGGTGGAAACATTGTCACAAAACACAATAGGCTCCTAAACTTCATGAATAAATAATTCTTTTTAAAAGATTGTGAACCCAACATAATTCAACCACAACCGATGCTATGGCTTGATATTCATCCTTTGCACTTGAGTAAGACACAGTTGCTTACTTTTTAGTAGACCAAGACACCAAATTTGCACCCAAAAATACACAAAAACCTATTATTAAACGCCTTGTATCTAGGCCACCAGCCCAATCTGCATCAGAATATGTCATTAAGTGATAAGAACTTTAAGAGTACAACTGTAAACCATTGTGGGCAATCCCTTTAACATATCTTAGAATGCACTTAATGATAAAAAATGAATTTCCTTGGGTGAACTCATGAACTGACATACCTTGTCAACAACGAAAGCAATGTCTGGCCAAGTGCAAGTCAAGTATTGCAATGCTTTAATAACACTTCTATATAGTTGAGGATTCGACATTAAGGGACTATCTATAGAAATAAATTTGTCACCCAACACCATAAGAGTCGGCACAGGCTTACAACTCTGCATTTCAAGCTTTGTGAGTACCATTTTTGCATACTTGGACTAATCTAAGAATAACCCTTCATTATTTTTTGTACAAAAGAGACTAAGAAAATAATGTAAAGAGACTAAATCTGTCACAGAAAACTCTTGTCTGAGCTTTTACAACAAATATTTTAGCAAGAAATCAGAAGAGGCTGTGAGAATAATATCATCGACATACAAAACAAGAACATCCATACCTTTAGAATTATTAAGAATAAACATTGAAACATCAGCCTTGCTACTGTTAAACCCAATAGACAACAAAAATGCTTGAAAATGTTGAAATCATGCCCTCAGAGCTTGCCTAAACCCATAAATTACTTTATTTAGCTTGCATACATAGTTAGGATGTGATAAGTTAACAAAATCTTTAGGTTATGCCATGTAAACTTCTTTAGTTAACATGCCATTAAAGAATGCATTTTTCACATCCAACTAATGTATTGGCCATTGGTTAGAAGTAGCCAAGGAAAGCACAATATGAATTATTACTAGCTTGAGTACTAGGCTGTAGGTCTTGCCAAAATCAACCCCATATTATTGACTATAACATTGAGTAACTAGGTGTGCTTTGTAAAGTTCTAACTTACCATCTAATTTAAGTTTTACCTTATAAACCGACTTGGATCCCGTAATATTTTTATACTTTGGACATGGCACGAGAGTCTAAGTTTGGTTTTGAACTAATGCATTGTATTCAGTATTCATAGCAGTGCACCATTCTAGTATTTATTTGGCTTGGGTATATGAGCTTGGTTCAGAGAGAATGGAATGAAATTGTTGGGAAATATAGCTTTGAAACTTTTTTAGTTTTGTGTTCCCAGTCTTGGTTCTAGTGGTTATTTGATGGACATTAGAAGATGGTTTGGTGGGTTTGGATGGTTTAGGTAAAATGGAATGATCAAGATTGGTTGGTCTAGTATTTATAGGATCTTAAGAAATTGCTAGAATTAGAGAAGAATTATAGGGAATAGAATAAGTAAAAGCAACAATTTTGTACAAAGGTTGATGATGATGATGTCGCTTATAAGTTTGAATTGGATGGTCATTATTTTTTAGAGTTGGAGAAGAAGATAAAGGCTGAAAATTGGGATTTTAGATTGAGGAAGAATGTGCAGCAACATTGTTCGTAAGATAAAGAATGGTAGAAGATAATTTTGGTGGTATAGCTAAAGCAGGAGACTTAAATTGGCTTTGGTTAGGTAAGGTAGAGTTTGATTGGGTTTGGGAATATGGAAAAATAGACTCCACAAAAACTACATTTCTAGAGGTAATAATCTTCTAATTTTCAAGATTATAACATTTATAGCCTTTGTGATGTAATGAGTACCTAACAAAAACACATGGTTGGCTTCTTGGATCAAGTTTATTGGTTGCTTGTATTGATAAAAATGGTTAGCACATATGCCCAAACACATGAAACATTGTAGGATCATGTAAATGATTGTACAAAACTTTATAAGGTGACCTTTTATTCAATGTAGGTGTAGGTAATCTATTAAGCACAAACATTGTTGTTTGAACAACCTCAACCCAAAAATTTAGATGGTAAATTAGCTTGAAATAGCATGGTATGAACCATATTTAACAAGGTACAAAGCACGTGCTCTGCTACCCTATTTTGTTTGAAAGTGTGAGGGAAATATAACTATAAATGAATACCTTTTGATTTATGACTTGTGAACTCACCACCATCATCACTTTGAAATATCTTCATGTTTTGGTCAAATTAAGTTTGCACAAATTTATGAAAAGGAAGAAATTTATCATAAACTTCATATTTATTTTGTAGTGGAAATAACCAAATAAAACGTGAAATATCATCCAAAAACACAACGTAATAATGATAACAAAATAAAGAAGAGAAAGGAGAGGACCATACATTAGAATGTATTAATTGAAATGTAATGAAGCTCTTTCATGTTTATTATGAAAAGGCAAATGAATTTGTTTTCCAAGTAAACAAGAATTATAATGAAAATTTGAAAACCTATCTAGAACTAAACAACTAAGATCGTGAAGAAACTGAGAAACCACTGGAGGATAGGAATTTCCAAGTCAATGGTGCTAAAGCTCCACCGGTACCCTTAGCTGCAGCAAAACTAGAATGAACAATAGATGAAGATGACATAGAAGACGGAGGAAAGAAATAGTATTCACTTGGATTGTTTTAATAAAGAAGAGGTTTCTTGGTCTGCAAATCCTTAAGACAAAAACCATTAGGATCAAATTCAGCTGAATATTAGTTATCTTTGGTAAAACATTTTATAGAAACTAAATTAGACTTGACACTAGGAACAACTAAAACATCTTTCAACAAAAAATGAGACTTAAGACATGATATAGATGAATGACCAATAAAAGATATGTGATGTGAAGAACCAAAACCAAACATTACACTATTAGAACTAAGATAAACAATAGAAGAAGATAAATTACTAGAATTTGAAGTCATATGGAATATGGCTCTTGTGTTAGGTATCTATGAATGTGATGATGGCTCCTGAAGTTGTATAGCTTGATAGGCATGAAGCATAGTAGGATTTGCAGCAGTATATTGAGAAGGGAGAAAAGAAAAGGAACGAGGGATGTACTAACAGTCACAAGCTATATGATTATAATCATTACGATACTGACATTGAACCATTGGTCGAGAATTGAAAGAAGCTTGATGACCTAAAATACCAGGATGAAGATTGTGAGAAGAATAGAAAAATGGATAAGAATTGGATTGAAAAGGTCGAGATGAGTTGTATTCTACGTAAGAAGAGGAGTAGTGACCACCACGGCCCCTACCACGATAATATCCTTGACCAGAAAAATTAGAGAAATATTGGAAAGTGGAAGCATGATTTTGTGCTGGTCATGCTGTAGAGGTATTGGCAACAAAGGCCGTGGCTTAGGTTTGGGGATGGAATTTAATTTTGTCAAATGAATTTCAGGGAGATATAATTCTGTTCACACTTCAACAAAGGTGGGTAATGGTCTTTTGGAACGTAAAGTAACAAGAACATATTCATAATCTTTAGGCAAACCTTCAAGAATTTGAAGAACAAGAGTTGTTTTAGTGAGATTATGTCCAATGGACAACAAAGAATCATATAGAGTCTTGAGTTTCTGAAGGTATTCATCAATGGTAGATGTGCCTTTAGAAGTATTATAAAATTCAGATTTTAATTGTTACAAACGGAAGTAGGCTAGATCTTTAAACAAATTTTTATATGAAAATCCAAGCTTGTCTAACTATGGGTTGAAAAATTGGGTTTGAGAATGCTGCAAAGAAAATCAAAAGAAATGGTTACTTGAATCCAAGAGAGGACAAGAGCATTAATTTGATGCCAAAGGTGATATAAAGTGTTAAGAGAGGTTGTGCCATTTCGTTTGTAATTGTTGCTAGTGGGCATTCACTAGAGCCATCTCTGTGATCAAATACATCATAACCAGTGAAAATATGAACAATCATTAACTCCCAAAGGAGATAATTGGTGAAAGTGAGGATTTCACTCATAAAATTTCTAATGTTGGAGACTAAAAAGGATGGATGAGAAAAGATAGACATGGAAGATGAAGAAGATATGAAAGCAAAGGGAGAAGACGTGGTGGAAGACTCAATACTGGACATGGTGATTTAGAGAAAAAAATTATAGATAAACCCTAAATCTCTGATACCATGAAAGAAGGGAGGTTTAAGATAAAATTTCATGCTACAGTGGTGTTTCTATTATCATTTATATATATATATATATATATATATATATAATAAGAGTTCAAATGAAATAGAAATACACTAAGATAGTTCTACAAGGAAACTAACTATGACACAACAGAAAATACAGTTGTATAATATGTTGTATATATAGAAAATACAATATGTTTTATGCTATCATGTTTGTGGTCCATGCAATAGTGAAATTAGTATAAGATGGTATTTTTACAATGAAATTAAACTGAAATTATAAGTCTTGATGTGTTTGTGGTCCATACATTAGTGAAATGAGTTTAAGTTGGTATTTTTCCATTGAAAGTGAACTGAAAGTATTAAAAAAAACATGTGTTAATGATCCATGCAGCAGAATGAGTTTAAGATGGTCTTTTTGCATTGAAACTGAACTGAAATTATAAGTCCTGATGTGTTTGTGCTCCATGCATCGGTGAAAGGAGTTTAAGTTGGTATTTTTTCCATTGAAAGTGAACTACAAGTATAAAAAAGTTGTCTATGGTCCATGCAGTAGTGAAATCTTCCAGTTGGTCAGTTTGCAATGAAATTGAATTGGAATTATAAATGTTTTTTCTGGTCCATGTAGCATTGAAATGAGGTTTATTTGATCTTTTTGGACTAAAAATGAACTGGAGTTATATAACAATGTGTGTTTGTTTAGTTCAGTTGTGAAATGATTTTATTAACTGAAATCATAAATCTTTTTGTGATTGTGATCCATGCAACATTGAAATGAGTTTATTTTGATCTATGTAGCATTAAACTGAACTGAAATTATATACATTAGTGTGTGTGTGTCTTGTTCAGCAGTAAATTAAGTTCATTTTGCTCTATTTCCATTGTAATTGAACTGAAATTATAAACCTTGTTGTGATTATGGTTCATGCAGCTTCGATATGAGTTTATTTTAATCTATGCATATTAAACTGAACTGAAATTATATAAATTATTGTGTTTGTTTTGTTCAGCTGTAAATTGAGTTTATTTTGCTCTATTTCCATTGCAATTGAACTAAAATTATAAACCTTGTTGTGATTGTGGAACATGCAGCATTGAAATGACTTTATTTTGATCTATGCAGCATTAAACTAAACTGAAATTATATACATTCCTGTGTTTGGTTTGTTAAGTAATCAAATGATTTTATTGCATATCCATGTTGTTTATTGCAGGTTACATCTAAACTTACTCCCAGAAGGAAACTTTTTACACAAGCTAATTGGCTAAATCAAAGCAATGTGAGTTGAACTACTGATGGAACTCAATACAACCAACTAACTCAGCTTTCTCATACAAGCAATCCACCTCATGCTGCATGACACTCCACAATTCTTATTAGAGTTATGAAGAACCTTTGAAGCAAGTCCAGAATGCATGTTGCCTCTTGGATCAAAGTCTTTTTTTTTTCGGGATTTTGTTGTTGTGTATTTATTTTATGAATAGTCATCATTCTGGAACTTGTAATTTTTTGTGGAAAACTATGCCATTTTCTACTTATATGGTTTGTTAGGCAGAAATGTTTAGGTACTTTGTCAGGTTTGTTATTTTGTGATTCTAGAGAGAAACTAGATTGCATGAATATGCTCTAGTTTCAATATTAGAATCATCTATACATTAAAAGTTACATAATATCCAACCTCGGAAACAAATTTCCAAAACCCATATTATGGATTTCTTTCACCCTTTATATCTACTACTCTGAGCTTTAGATAGCATATAGGAAACTCTTTTCTTTTTGCCAAATAGCATTTAGGAAACTTACTCATTAAACTTAATCAACAACAATCAATATCTCTAACTAATAAATTAACATGAGGTGCGTAATGGTGCTTCGATTTCGTAGTTGCAAATTGGTGTTGCAGTGTTGCTTAACACCTCAGAGACAAAACCACCTTCTGCGGAGCTTATCTTGATCAGCAGGTAGAACAAATGAGTTTTTTCTTTTTTTTTTTTTTTTGTTTGCTTGCTTGCTTGCTTAATATTTCTCAAGATCTTCAGCTTCTGCTTGTTTAATAGAAGAGTGTATTGAAGAAGGAAGAAAGAACATGGCAGCATATCTCAATTCTCTCGCCCACGCATAGAAAGAGAAATGGTATTATGTGGATTAGTTAAGGTTTTTTCATTGGACAAGCTGTCACACAAGTAAGCATTTCACGGCACAAGGTAACGAGAAGTTTGGCTTGGGACTATCAAGATGCTGTGTTGTGTTTATGAGGAATTTTAAAGAGGCAATTTGAATTTGAGGGACTGTCATGGGCATAAGTTAAACCTTGAAGGACTATCTTCTTTAAAAATATAAAAAAATATGAAAGTTCAAGTTGCTCAGTAGGCGAAGATAGTCATGTTAATCCGAGCAAAAATATCAAGGCACATTCAAATTGCGAGTGGAGACCCAATGCACAAGAGTTGAAGAATCGATTTCAAACCAAATAGAAGACAAGTGATGAGTTGATGAGCATATGCGAAACATACAGCACTAATAAAAACTTTCAGTTTAGCCTCAAAGGCAAAGAGAATGCCTAAAATAATAGCAAAACTTGCCAAGTCCACAAATTGTTTGACTTGATAGATTTTATGGTTGGGCTTGCTAGATTTTATGTCCTTTCAAAAAATTTGGATTTGCATTTAATAACAATAACAATTTCTTTTAATTATATATTTTGGAAAATTATAAATTTTAGCTAAATAGTGTATGCTCCAATGCTCACATCATCTGTTTGGCAAAAAAAAAAAAGAAGAGAAAAAGCTCAAGCATATCTAAAGACTTATTTTATACCATTCGCACAGACGGATGGTGGTGCAGTTGGTAGGTCTCTTAGCCTGAGGTTGAGAGTTCGAGCCTCTCCCACCCCATAACATTTTTCAAGCGTCTACTTTTTGTTCAACCTTTTCCAGAAGCAATTGACTACATAAGGCAAATTCATCGGGAGATTGCTGTATATTTGAGCAAGGAAATGACATCAGTTTCTCCAATTCTAAATTTTGGCGTGCAGTGTTTAAGCAAAACAATCCAATAGACATGATCTGACATTAGCTTACACTAATTCGAAGGAATTGTGTACAAAAAGCAATTTGAGAAGTTGGTAGAACACTGGGGCGGGATGGCTATATTGGCTGCTACCAAATTTAAATGCTGATAAGGCATTTTAGTTCTTATTTGTCTAATCTATAAAAACCAACCCCACCAAGGTCTTGCTAACTTGCAGAATAACTTATGCCCAACATACTCAAAAATATGAAAAAATTACTAAGATAGTGCTTGGTTAGACATAATGGAACGTAATGCAATATAATCAAATACATTTCTAATGTAAATTTACACTTGAAATACATTTAATTACATTGCATTCCATTACGTCTAACCAAACACTACTACTAAATTATGAACCTGCATTTGTTTGAAATAGTCCCCCTCACACAATTATGAAAGAGTTTCAATCTATTTTTCATAAATTCATATAAAATTCACTTGATTACTACTTGTATGAATCGCACTATCTTTATATGCACCACTCGCAAGGTGAATAGGTCTAATTGCTGTGAGTTATAAAACAACTTGCTTTAACTACAACAGCATCAACAGACGATAAAGAGCATTGCAAAGAAAAAATAGAGGAAATTAATGCCACTCTATTCCCCCAAAAGTTGTACAGCCAACCCCTTCCCATATTTCACCGAAGCCTACTTCAGTGTCAACACCTTCCACGTCACAATCCCACCACCCACTACCATTTGCATCTGCAAGGAATAAAAGAGAAGTAAAAGGTACTTCAATACTAAATAACCAAGACTCCACATATTGCAAATAAATAGAAAGGATTTCATAGCTTCATACTTTAGAAATATGCTTACAGTGATTAAAGAAGGGTCTTTGTTTTTTGTTGCTAGTTGCTTTCCACTTGGGTTGTGCATCATCTCCAAGAACTAACGATTGCTTTCGAATAGCATTTTTTTCACCAGCATCTAGCAATCAAATTTGTGAACGGTAAATGTAAGAAGCTGTAGAAGGTGAATTACATCTAAGATGATGCACGGACTTTATTTTTCCAGATCAATAAAAATTAGACAACCACATCAACCAGTACTAAAGAGTTGCATATTATCAATTACAATTCCACAAGAAACAATTAAATGGTGAAAGCTTCTATTGCATATTAGGCCAGAAACTATTGTTCCGAGTACTTAGTGTTGTGAAGATACTAATAATAGTACAAAGTACCCATTTCACACAGTTGTAAAAATCAGGTTAAAAAGCTTGCCTAATTAAATTTATGAAATTGCAAGTATATTTCTGGATATCCATATTCAAACAGCTTGAACATTGCAATTTCCAAAAAATTCAGTTTCTTTATTTCATTCCTGGTCCAAGGCATGCATAAATCTCAAAGTTTATCCAGGTTCACATTGAATAGCTTCCTATATAAGCATGCTAGGCTTATTTACACAATTGGATGTAATGGAACGTAATTCAATGTAATCAAATGCATTTCTAATATAAATTTACACTAAAAATCCATTTGATTACATTACATTACGTTCCATTACATCCAACCAAACACTATTATAAATCTGAATTCCCTGAAGAAACTACAGCAGTTTAGGAAATTCAATGCATTTCTCATCCTTACAGTCGAACTATAGAGATAGAGATATTAAGATGATTGATTATAAACAGGTTAAAACACTGAAGTAGTTTAATAGG
Organism: Codiaeum variegatum; assembly: GCA_948294925.1. NCBI lineage: Eukaryota > Viridiplantae > Streptophyta > Magnoliopsida > Malpighiales > Euphorbiaceae > Codiaeum > Codiaeum variegatum. The sequence continues at coordinate 9,667 of CAOJBK015118661.1, forward strand.
ATATAACATACCTTCAAAGGGGTTCTTTCTTTTTCTTGTTTCTCGCTCATAATTCAAGTTAGAAGTTACAATTTCACCAACATGAGATGAACCAAAACCAAATGATGTGCTAAAAGCTCCCATTTCACCTTCATTGCCATCACCATCACCATCACCACCTCCTCAACTAGATGAACCTATATCATCTCTTTTCTCTACATTAGTATGCTTAAACAGCTCAAAAATCACTTGATTATCAACAGAATTTGTTTCTTTTTCTTCTTAATTCCCAATCCAGGAGTCAGTAGATCCACCATCATCTATTGTACACAAATGTGACTTAAAAGGCCTCAACTTCCCCTGTTATTAGAACTCCAGATTTATCACTTATCCTCAAAAACCCATACTATAAATTACATGGAAATAAATTTAATCCTCTTTCCAACAAAAGCAGTATGCGAAATTTTCAAATTAAATTATTGATATTTACGTTGCAAATCAAAACCTCTACGGAATTATATTATTTCATTTTTCCTCTAATTCGTTTGCAAAAAATAGATGATACCTTAACTATTTTGGGTGGCACAGGATTTGTAGGCAGCCTCCGATCAAGGAAATCAGAGAATGAAATGCTTAAATCCTTGTGTAAACCCTTCTTTTGTGTATCATCCTTTCCACTAATTTCGTAAGCAAAGATAACCAAGCAAAAAAACAAAGATTTTAATACTCAATTAGTCTATATATAAACTTGGGGAAAAAATGCGAGGGATTGCAAAGGAAAATGGGAATTAGGGTTCATTTGCTTACAGATTTAAAGGCCCGGGATCAACGAGGAAGAAATAGAGCGCTGACCGAACACCCTAATCTGATTATGCTTTGAATTTATTTTCATTTCTCCCCTTCCATTTACTGAAGCTTTGTGCAGCACCATAGCCATGTGCTTATGATTTTTTTCATTTCTGCCGCTGAAAATTTGAAATTTTGTATCCTCCGAATCGTAGCGCCAATTACCAGACCTGGATTTTTTTTCTCCCCAACACATATTCAGACTAGGGAGGGGTGGTAATAAATTGGGTGTTAGCATTTCCTTTTTTTTATGGAAAATGATAGATATATGAAGAGCTTAAAATGTCTGAATACAATGACTCTTCTAAATAATTAGGAGTCACATAGCTTGCTTCTTTACATGATAAAGAGAAAACTCTCCATTTTGAAATAATGATTTATAATCCAACAAAATGGAATAAAGTTCAGAAAAACTAAAAGAATTAGAATTAAATTTATCAACTACTTGCTTGTTGTCCATTTCAAAAATAACTTTAGTCATACCAATGCTGAGAACCCATTGAATTGTTGCTCGAAAGGTTAGAGCTTCACCCTACGGAATCGAACACTGAACATCTATTTATTGAGAGTTGCACGTAATCAACATGCCATCAGACCTGCAAACCAGCATCCTTAGGCGAGTAGAACCTTGAGAGAAGCCAGCGTCGATGTTACACTTGAAGAAGTCTGTTGTTGGTCTGCGCCACTGCACATGCTGCGGAGGGGTTGTTGTTGTCGAAGCCGAGGCTGTTGGACAATGGACAGCATGCCATTCCTCCACAAAGTTCCTTGAAGCGCCAACAGCTTGTTGAGGTTAAAGACATGATGGTTCCCATTTCTTTTGATTCCGTTGCTGCCAAATCGTCCAAATGAGCGAGGACAGCTTCTCCAAATATCAAGCATCACATGTTTCCATCGTTCTACGAACCCATAATGAAAAAGAAACATTACTTTGTCGAGGTTTAACCAAACTAGATTCCTCCCAACATTGACAAGCATATGGATAATGGACAAAAAGGTGTCACATATGTTCAATACCATAACCACAAGAATCACATACATATGGAACATCAATGACTTTTTCTTGTAGACATGTTGAATAAGGCAAATAATGTCTGTAAAGTTTCCACATAAACATCCGAATTTTTTGCAGTAATGAAAGATGCCAAAGCTATTTCCAACCTGAACCCCAAGATTCATAAAGTCCAAAACAATTTTTGTAACAAGACTTTATCGAATAATTTCCAAAACACTCATAATGATAAACTAAAAAATCCTCAATTCTCCTAATAGACAAAGGTATGTTGCACACTCTCCTAACTTCCTCAACACCAAAAATACTATACACCAAAGGTACCCGGGGGGGGGGGGGGGGGGGGGGGGGGGGG
>CAOJBK015122907.1:0-11865 GCA_948294925.1 Codiaeum variegatum
TTGTTGGCTAGACAATAGACTAGGAGACTGAGTTAGTGCTTGGTTAAACGAATTGGTACGAAATTCCCTTGGGAGAACGATACCGGGACTCACCGGTTTTTATTACTCGATACGATCCCGTACACTTGCAGGTGTGTGGAAAATTAATATCTGAAATTTAACGCATCAGTAGCTGAATACCAAGTGACAACAAAGCACTTTGCAAGGCTTTCCGAGGGTCATTTGATGGAGCGGATACCAAGTGATATAACAGCTTGAAAGAATGATGTATTGTGAACTTTCAGCAATTGGTAAAGAGTTTCAAGAAGAAATTTGTAGCAAGCATTCCCATTGAGATGCAAACACAAGCCTTAGAGCTTATAAAGCAAGGCCAAGATGAATCACTCAGATATTTCCTAGTCTGATTCAACACTGAAGCATTAAAGTCATCTGATTGGACCAAGCAAGGGCCGTTGAAGCTTTACAGAAGTGTCATGCACATACTTTTTCAAAAAGTTGTCTAGGGACCTGTCGAGCAATCTAGAAGAGGTAATGACATTGGCTTAGAAGTATATCAGTCAAGATAATGCCTTTCAACAGTGAAGATGAAAAGACCCCATGAAGAAGAGCAAGAATAAGGAAACATGAGGCTCGAGTGAGCCCAATAGTGTAGTGCCTCAACCAAGGGAGAAGGAGAAAGCGCATACCATAAAGACTTTGATGTAACCAAGTTCACTCCACTTAATGCATGACCAGAAGTAGTCTTTGCAACATTCCAAGACCAAGCCACATGGCAGAGGCGAAGCTAATAAGCAGAGACCCAGACAAGAGGGCTAAATCAAAGTTTTCCAAGTTCCACAATGCTCACAGATATACCACGGATACTTGCAGAAATTTGATGGAAGAAATAGATAGACTGATAAAATAAGGCTACATGAAGAGGTTTGTTAGAGATTAAAGAGAAATCGAGCCACTAGTAATAAATGATGGGACAATGGGAGATATTGAGTAGACCATTGCTAGGAGAGGTGGTGGTCATTTACCTCAGCAAGTTATAGGACCTAACACATACACGCTCCAAACTTTAGAAGGCACATATTTACTATACATGAAATTTATAACACTTAAAAATGTACTAACATGAAATGAAATCAATGAAAAATAACCTTCTGAGTCAAACCATGTGCACTTAAAATTTAAAAAAAAAACCTGTTTGATAATCAAAAGTCCTTCCAAGGAAGGTAAATAAGTTTTTGATGAAGAACAAATCTTTTCTAAGGAAAAATAGTCCCCAAGGGGAACTAAGACAAAAGACTTGCTTAACAGGAAAAAGTCCTTACAAGGGAGGCAAACAAGTTATTGATGAAGAACAAACCTTTGCTAAGGTGAAATAGTCCTCAAAGGGAACTAAGACAAAAGACCTACTTGATAGGCAAAAGTCCTCCCAAGAGAGGCACAAAAGTTCTTGATGAAGAACTAAATGAACCTTTGACAGGACAAAGGAATTCCCATGGGAACTACAGGATAAAATTTCTTTCCAAGGTAAGAATACTCTCCAAGAAAGGGGTAAGTATTTAATAAAAAGAACAAAAAGAAACTTCTTGAAAGTGAAGAACCTCTAAAAGGGAAAAGAAATCTTACTAAGGAAAAAAGCTCCTTTCAAAGAAGAAATGCACAAAGGAACAAAAGACCGAAACCTTTGAGACAATAAGGCATCGAAGGAAAAAGATGAAGCCCTTGACTAAAGAAATTCTCAAAGACAAACCTAAGGAAAAACTTCTCCTTAAGGCAAAAGACCTTTGAAGGAGCCTAAGACATCTATGCCAAGTACTTAAACTAAGACAAAACAAGTTATTGTAGCATACATTCTCCAAAACAAATTAGCTAAGGCAAAATAAAATTGCTAAGTAATAAAAATTGCATCCGAAGAAAGATAGAGACTACCTAAAAATTCCTTATATTTCATTTCAAAATAAATCATAATTAGTACATATACAAAAGTTGAAATGCAAAATACAAAGAAAGAATATGAAGCAGTGTCATTGGGGAGGGTCATCTTCCTCTTTGTCGAGATGCAGACTTAAATCTTTGCTTGAAGGGTTGGACAGAACTTTCTCTCCATGAAAAGAAGGCAAAGTAAGGGGGTCCTAGCCACTCAGATACTTCTCTATGTCAGGAAGCTTCACCTTGGTCACAGCATAAGCCTTGAATTCAATGGCGACCTCAGGAAATATAGCAGTAATATCTTTAAGTGTTTAATTATGGTGGAGAACTCTAACTAGTATACTTTTCTACTTTGCCCAATTTTCCAACCAGTTGGAGGAAAAGAAGTCCCTAATGGCCTGTCTGACCAGTGAAGCATAGTGACAGGGACGATGGGACAGTGCTTGACAAGTCTTTTGTACTAAGAGAAGCCCGTCATGCAATTTGGTCTTCTCATCTCTGAGAGTGTGGTTTTGATCTCTATAAGTTAGCAAGTTTTGGTTTAAGCTCTCAACGAGCTTATCCTTATCCCTTAATTGAACTTGGAAGTCAACCACCTCCTTTTCCTTCAAAGATAGTGCCTCTAGTGCTTTGTTTCTCTCAAACATGGCTAGATATCTAACTTAATCCAAACGACGATAAGTAGAGGAAAATTCAGCCAATACTTAGTCCCTTTCCTAGACCATTCTCTTCAAACCCTTAATTTCTGAAGAGTGATGGTTGAGAAATTCTTGAGCCTCATCATACTCGGTAACAAGGGTTTTTATGGCAGCTCTGCACCTTTGAACCTTCTTCGTTGTTAGTTGTGAAAGAAGGAAGCAGAGTCAATAAAAGGAAATGAAAAATAAAAAAGACAAGGAAGAAAAAGAAAACAATCTCACCTCAATGAGAGAAAGGACATCTTGCTCCTCAGAAAGGATGTCCCATACAGAGTGAGTACCTAATCTGTTGAAGAATTATCCTTCGAGACTTTATGAAGGGGGAAGGAGTTTAACCAAGACAGAGTACCGGGGAAGGGAAGATCTAACAGGCATTAGCCTCCTCGCTAAATGTTGTGGAAGATCATCAGAATGATGAGCCTTCTCATTTCTGCTTAAATGATCCCCATCTCTAGGGGCAGCAAAAGTACCCACACCTTCTTAAAGAGCCACTGAAGGACCCTGAGTAGATGCAGATGTTCCCATACCCTCACGAACTGATGACAAAGGATCAAAGGATAAGTTATTACATAGAAGTGTATTAATAATAGCAATCTCATTATACCCCGAGTTTGCTAGGTCAGAAATATACTTGATGAAGTTTAGTGTAGCAAAGGGAGCATCATTTCCATGATCCGTAGTCTTTAAACCTTCAAAATCGAGGTCATCAATGATGAAATCCATATCTTCATCCCTAGCAGAAGGGGGCTTGAAGGTAATCTCATCCTTCTCTCTTTTCCCTTACAAAGATAAAAATAATGATAAAATAAAACTAGAAAGTTCGTCGAAGCAAAAGAAGCCGAAACAACAATATAGAGAATAAATGGTACATGAGCCTCAGCAAACAGTATAGCAGCCTATGAATTTGGGAAAGGACCAAAATAATAACTAGAGGTTCTTCAACCCCCTCCTCCCCCCTCCGCTCGTTGGATGAGGCAAAGCAGCCTCGTTAGCTTCAACAAGCGAAGCTCGGGCCTCACCTAGATCACCTTTAACAATCGACGAACAACAAAAAGGATTAGCGGAGCTTAAAAAAGAACCAAGAAGCTTTTCAAAAGAGAAAGTTACATACATCTATTATCGAAGGTAAAATAATATTGCCACCATCTATAACGGAATTAGTAAAAAAAACTCAGCTATTTTTAGGACAAGGGGCATAGAAGCCCTACCTAATTCTGGAAGGGTCTCCCCAACACAATCTCCCTTTAGCGAAGCTGATGAAAGAAGGAAAATTCAGAACTTGGTTAGCAACGAATTTGCAAAAAATAAAAAAATGAGTGAAGAATTAGACTTACCAATCCTTTGCAAGGGCCTCTAAGTGGAATGTTTCACTCTTGATCCACCTCTCCTCCTTCCATCGGGGTAAATGAGTTTAAGGGGTTCAACCTCGACAGAAGTAGTAGTCCTAGAAGACCACTTAACCTGCCTAAACTTACCCAACCTTACATGTTTTTCATAAACCCCTCAAAGGCTAGAAGAAAAGGAAGGAGATGTATAGAAAGAAGTGAAAGAAGAGAAAGGTTTACCTAGAAGAGAATGATGCTTGTCAGTAGTCCTAGAAGTTGTTGGAGTAGATGTGTTAGCATCAATAGCTAGAATAGAAGTAGTCGAACGTGAAGGCCGAGGAGCTTTGAAGTTCTTCAGTAGGAAAGACTTTATTGGAGGGCCCTCTAAAACCTCAACATTGCCATATATATAAAGTAGATGATCTTCATCCATAGGCTTGATGCAATTTCTGTAAAACTTCTCAAGAAGGACATTGAAATCATCCTCACTCTTAGATAAACCCTCCATCAAATATAAATACCTTCGAGCAAAGGGTTGAAATCGAGGAACTTGGACAGTTTTATCCTCAAAGCACCTACACTGATAAGTAGGATCAAATTTTCTCCTCCTCTCAAAGCCAAAAAAGAGGGTCCAGTGTAACCATAGGAGAAACCATGGGAAGAGTAGTGTTAAGGATTATCTTATCAGTTGTAGGTAATTATCTTATCACTTTGTATCTTATAGTTAGCTTGCACTTAACTATTTGTATTTTTTGTAAACTCAAACTCTTAACATCACTAGTGTACCTTCTTCACAACAGTGTTGCATATATGTAAAACCTTAGTTTAATGAAACACACACAATAGAATTAATCTCCATATGGTATCAAAGCTACACTAAACATTTTTTTCTATTGCCTCGCTCTTATGTTTTTTCCTTTTCTGTTTTCATCATCCATGTCTAATGTAGTAGTACCTGCTACATCCCTGCCCATACCCATGATAACCACTCATCAGCATTTTTTTGTCAAGCTCACACCTCAAAATTATTTGGCATGGAAGATATAATTCCTGCCACTTCTAAATTATCATAACCTTCACAGCTTTTTTTATGGAACCCAACCTACTCCTCCATAAACAAAAATGTCCACCACTGAACCACCTTAACCAATTATCAATCTTGATTATACTACTTGGTTTCGAAATCACTAGTTGCTATTATCATGGCTATTGTCTTCTTTTTCTAAAGAAGCATTTCCTTATGTGATTGGCCTTTTATCTTCATTTGTTGTATGGGATGTAGTAGCAAGTGCCTTTGGTTCTGTATTTTAGAATCAACAGCTTTAAACTCTACATTGAACTTTAATATTTAAAGTGCAATGATTTTTCTATTTCTACCTATCTTCAGAAAGAAAAATTCCTTGCCAATGAACTTGTTATAGCTGGTAGGTCCATTTCTACTATGGAATTTAATGCTATCATATACCGTAATCTTGGTCATGAATATCATACTATTATCACTACTCTTAAATTATGTCATGAACCTATTAGCATTTAAGAGGTGCATAGTCAGCTAGTTGCTTATGAAATTTTACTTAAAAGTATGCACGAGCATCCGACTGCGAATATTGTTGCGCGTTCACAGCTCACAATTGCAAGTGGTTCTCCATTAAACCAATCATTGATTCAACCTATTGTCTTATACAATTACACTCAAACTAATGATGGTTATCACTTATCTACTAGACATCCTAAGGGTCCATGTTAAATTTGTGGCTACCATAATCATATGGCTGATAAATTCCACTGAAGGTATGCTTCACTACACTGAAATTTTCATCCTAGCAACCACAGGCTCATATGGCTTACTATAGCTCCCCTTCACCATTTCCTATGGCAAGGCCTGTAACTACTTTGTCTAATATGAGTACCTATCCATGTTAACTTGCATCACAATAATTTAAAATTGTTGGTTAGCATCCTAATACTATTTCTATTCATCACATGACTCTGGATGCATCTCAACTCTACAATACTAAGCATTATCATGGTTTAGATAAAGTTCATACATGGAATGGACAAGAGCTTCCAATCAAAAGGAGAGATGAGTCCTCCATTTCAATCTCCAATTCCAATCTTCCTCTTAAACTGAAAAATATTCTTCATGTTCTTAGGATTATTAAGCCATTACTTTCTATTTGCTAGTTTACCAAAGATAATTGTTGTTTCATGGAGTTTTAGCCTGACCATGTTTTTGTTAAGGATTAGAAGAATAGGGAAACCCTATTGCATGGGTGGACCACTAGGGATGGACTATATTACTTGCTTGCATCCTTAAAACCTTGCTCATAACACAAACTCTTTCTTTTGATGATTGGCATGCTCAGTTAGGACACCTGCAACATCCAACTGTGTCCAAAATTAGTAATGAAAATAATTTGTCATGTTCTAAGAAAAGTCTCTCTTCCATTTGTAATGCATGTAAATTAGGGAAGCTTGCTAGGATTCCTTTAGCAGCTATTGAGCATCATAGCTCCAAACCCTTTGACATTATTTATTCAGATGTTTGGGGACTAGCCCCAATACTTTCTAATATTGGTTATCATTACTTTGTTTTATTTATAAACAATTTTTCTCATTATTCATGGATTTATTTCTTAAAAAATAAAAGTGATGTCTACTATATATATATATATTTTAATTTTGAAGCTTATGTTAGGTGTCAGTTTAATTCTGAAATTAAGCTTTTCATTCTGATTGGGTTGGAGAATACCAAAAATTGAATGTTTATTTTAAGCAGAAAGGTATTGTTCATCATATTGCATGTCCTTATACGCATGAACAAAATGGTATTTCTGAGAGACGTTATTGACATAGGTCTAACTCTTTTGGCTCATGCAAATATTCCTTTTAAATTTTGGCCATATGCATTACAAACAAGTGTGAATTTAATCAATTACATGCCTTGTAAGGTGATAAATGGCACTACACCACAACATTTGCTTTTTAAAATCTCACCCAAAATGCACTGATTTAAAGCCTTTTAGTTGTGCTATTTATCCTTTGCTCCATCTATACAACAAAAATAAATTCTCTTTTCATAGTAAGAAATATGTGTATTTAGGCTTTTCTCCAAATCATTATGGTCATCTTTGCTTAGATCTTGATAATTCAAAATTTTATATTGCTCGGCATGCATTTCTTAGGACAAAATTTTTCCTTTTTTGCAGCAGTCCTCATTGAGTACCTGCTCATCTTCAAAGGATAACATGTCATCTCCATGGCTTACTATTTCAGTCCCATTTGTTGTATCCCCTGTGCAACCAGGTATGCCTAATTCTACACCCTTATTCTCTATTCCAGCTCATAGTATTCTACCATCCCCACACTCACCTCATGCACAATTAAATGCTCCCTCATCACCCACTGCTACATTATCACATGAACCATTACACACACTAAAAACTACCCACTCTCCTTCATCCATGACATCATCTCTTATTATCCCACCCAAACATGTGTTGTCCCCCTGGGCTGAAGTCAATTATTGATTTCAGCACTTACCCTTTCCACCACTACTGTAAATATGAACCAAACTTAACCAGCCCCATCTACTGTTACCCATACCCACTCCATGAACCTTAGACCAACCAACTTTGTTAAGAAAAAAAATGAGCATGTGGCTGTCACTAAAATAAAAAAAAAAGTGTTGATTATCATAACACTGAGCCATCTACTTTTAGCCAAGCCAATAAATTCAAGGAATGGAGGACTGCCATGTCTAACAAAATTGATGCTCATTTAACAAACTCAACTTGGACTTTGGTTCCAAGACCATGTAATGTTAATGTTGTAGGGAATATGAGGATATATTGGATCAAGAGAGGAAAAGATGGTGCATCAAGAGGTACAAAACGTGTTTCGTCACAAAGGGATAAACACAATAATTGGGCATTCTTACAAAAGCAATGATTCTTTCAGCCCCGTAGTAAAAGCAACTACAGTTCAAACCATTCTTGCAATTACAACAATGAAAAAATGGACAATCAAGCAGTTGGATGTATCTAATGCCTTCCTTCATGGCATGCTTGAAGAAAAGATTTACATTACTCAGCCTCAAGGCTTCATTGATGCTTCCAAACCGGATTATGTTTGTCAATTAAATCACTCATTTATCACATTCAATTTTAAGTCCTCCAAAGAAGACACAACTTTGTTTATTTATAAACATGGAACTTATATTTTTCTTTTCTTATCTATGTGGATGACTTAATTATTATAGGTTCAAGTCTTAAAATTATTGAGCAAATTATTTTAGCCTTGCAACAGGAATTTCCTATTCTCAACTTAAGTGATTTGCACTATGTTTTAGGCCTTGAAGTGGATTATAATTACAAAGGCATTTGTATATCACAAGGGAAATATATTCATGATCTTCTTGATAAACATGGCATGAGTGGTTCCAAGTCTTGTGCTACCCCCAATGGTAACAAAATCATTTTTTTTTCAAAATCTAGTGGTACTTCCGTCATTCAAGAAGATGAATACAAAAGAATCATTGGTTCTCTGCAATATATGACCATCATTCACTCGGATATTTTTTTCACAGTGAACAAACTTTGTCAATTTATGCATCGACCAACCGATTTGCATTAGCAAGCTTTAAAGAGACTCATACGGTATCCAAAGGGTACTCTAACAACTAAATTGATTTTCTCTAATAATCATTCACTTGAGCTCACTTGTTACATTGATATTGATTAGGGAAGAGATGCATATGATCGACAATCTTCTAGCAAATATGGCATTTTTCTTGGCAAATCATTGGTGTTGTGGATGGCCAAGAAACAACCCATTATTTCTCGATCATTGATCAAAAGTGCATATAAAGCTATTAAAAATGTTGTGTTTAAAGTCCTTATTAGGTGAGCTGAATTTCTCTCCTTATACTATTTATTTATGGTGTGACAATATTGAAGCCATATATTTATCATCCTACCTAGTTTTTCATACTTAAACAAAGCACATCGAGCTTGATTATCACTTTGTTAGAGAACAAGTTGTCAATGGCAGTCTCATCATTCATTTTTACAAATTTTGTAATGTATAAATGTCAGCAACTTGGCTTGTAGGGGTGTGTTAAGGATTATCTCATTAATTGTAAGTTATTATCTTATCATTTTGTATTATCTTATCTTTTTGTATCTTATAGTTAGCTTGTACTTAGCTATTTGTATTTCTTATAAACTCAAACTCTTAATATCACTACTGTACATTCTTCATAATAGTATTGTATATATGTAAAACCTTAATTTAATGAAATACACATAAGAGAATTAATCTCTACAAGTAGGACGAGCGAAAATGATCTTGGCATACTTGGATTGAGTAATTCTAATAGAGATGCCTTCATCAACACCCCTCGAAGATTCTGGCATGGACCTCTTTGAGCCAACCATAAGTCCAAGTGGAGGAGCTGGTGGCCTTAAACTAAGCCTAGGAGCCCCAGGTCTGGGGTCCACATATAGACTCCTAGGCACAAATTCGGGAATGGGTGCATGTGGAGGAGGAGAATCAACTATTCTGACTTGTCGCCCCTCCCTGGATATAACTCTACAAAGTTAATGGATCTGTTATGTTATCCTTTGACTTTGTATAGTCAATGGAAATAACTCTAATCGATTAGTTGTTTAATGGTATTATGTCTATGACAAATATGTCTAGACTTACTCATATGCAATTTTTCTCTTCTTTCTTCAGGGGTATATTATTTAAAAGATAATTTCTTGACAACATAGCTTTATCCCATATGTTCTATGTTAAACCATAACTAATTAGCATCGCATTCATCATTTCTTTCAAGGTACGATTCTTTCTTTCAGCAATCCCATTAGATTGAGGTGAATAAGGAGTTGTAACTTGATGTATGATTCCACTTTTCTCACAAAAAGTTTCAAATGGAACAAGATACTCACCACCTCTATCACTCTTTAACTCTTTTATTTTCTTATTGAGTTGATTCTCAACTTCATTCTTATAGAGAACAAATTTCTCTATGGCTTCATCTTTACTTTTCATTAGATACACATGACAAAATTTTATGCTATCATCAATGAAAGTGATGAAGTACTTGTTACCACTTCTTGTTTAAATTGATTGGAAATCACACACATTAGTGTGAATGAAATCAAATGGTGATGTTACTCTTGTAATTGTTTGAAATGATGACCTCATTAGTTTTGCCTTAACACAAGTTTCACACTTATGTTTTAAATCAATTTGAAAATTGGGAATGTGTTTCATGTTAATTAATTTTTGTAAAGAATTGAAATTAACATGTCCTAATCTACCATGTCATAGATTAGATAACTCAAGCAAGTAAACAAAAGAACAAGCTTTGTTATTATTCTTTTTTGGTTTGATAGTCATTACATTAACCTTAAAAAGCCCTTAACTCTCATACCCCTTTCCCACATACATTCCACTCTTAGACAAAGCAACTCTATCTGAATTAAATGCCATCTTGAACCTATGTTTGTTCAAAAGCGATCCAGAAACCAAGTTCCTTCAGATCTCTGGTACATATAGTACGTTGTTCAAAGTCAACTCCTTGCCAGAGGTCATCTTTAAAATCACTTTTCCTTGACCTTCAATTTCAAAAGTGACAGAGTTTCTCATATATAGCTTCTCTCCATTGTTCATATCCTCAAATGAAAAAAATGTTCCCTTATCGGAGCACACATGCCTAGTAGCTCCAGTGTCAATCCACCATGATTTTGGATTAGAATCAAGCAGGTTGACTACAAAAATCATGACACAAAGGTTGATGTTTGAGACATCATTAGCTATGCCTTCCACAACATTTGCCTCTTTATTTCTCTTTAAGAATCTACACTTTGAAGCCTTATGACCCTTCTTATCACAATTGTAGCATTTCCCTTGGAAATTAGCTTGCCTTTTGGAGATTCCTCCCTTAGGTCCCAACTTGGACTTCTTGTTCGCCTTTTTTCTTTTCCGACTTTGCCCATGTTCCACCTCATTAGATTTATCCATAGCAACAATGCCTCTCTTTTCAGCCATTCTGTTATCCTTCTTAATTTGGATTTTTTCAAGCATGGGGTAATTTCTCAATGATTATTGCCACTTGTAAAATTCAACATCATTCCTTCTGTAAGGAGAATAACCTGTAACTCTTGTACCTAACTCATTACGGTCTTAGAATCTACCATTTTATAGTCTAGGAACTGGCCTACAACAAATTTCTTAGTGCTAGCATCCTCAGTTCAATATTTATAGTCTAAAGACTCCCATAATTCTTTGGCAGTTCTTTTCCCTATGTATACATTATACAAGGTATCACAAAGTCTATTTATTACATAATTTCTACATAAGAAATAAGAATGGTGCCTAAAGTCAATTGCCGTAGCAACTTGAAGATAAGCTTCCCCCTTTTTAGGTTTGGAAGAATCTTCTATCAAGAACCATGCAAGGTTCAAAGTGGTCAGGTAGAAGAACATCTTCCATAACCATCTCTTGAAATTTTATCCATTGGCACAATTGTTGGTTCTTTCACCATAGAGGTATTCACCACAAAGGTGACAGGAGGGATTTGTCCATCCAATTCAATTACCATTTCATTGAATCTATTTTAAGATTATAGGAAATATGACATTAGATTTTTAGTCAATATGGATAGTAATTACACAAATTATAACAGTAACAAAATAATAATAAATTCTATAACTTAAAAATGTTACAAAATATTATAGCTGATAAAACATAGATGAAGCGATATGAAATGAAAGGAATAAGATTTTTTTCTTATATTTCTACTATGCAAATACTACATATTTATACAGATATGATAAGATCTAATTTAAAGAAAAAACTAAAAAGTAGGCTAAATCTAAGGCACCTAATAACCTTCCTATATAAGATAT
>CAOJBK015124450.1:0-13157 GCA_948294925.1 Codiaeum variegatum
TGTATCCATCATCTAACGTCACTGTTCAACTTACTCATCTCATGAGTGTGCTTATTTGTTATCACGACATCACATGTCTGTAGCATGAGACTCACATCCCCCATGCCAATAAGTATCTAATACTCATTATGGATGACAACATAAGTGATGGTCTTCCGGATTAATGGCTTCCCAACCAATAATCCTACAATCATGAATAACCTTTAAAGCATCTGTTAAAAGGGCAATCTGTTACTCATATTCTCAAACTCTTTGAGAATATATTCCCTACAAAATACTTAAGGGACATATATACATTTAATATAAGGAATGTTTTCACTTAAATAACATATATAATAAAGCCAATTAGATTTTCGTTTACATTCACATACTGAGTGTATGTTCTAGGGCATACACTGCTAATACATCCTCAGTCATCCCATTCATCTTAAAAGTGTAACAGATCTCCACAAGTTCATCGAGATGGATGTGAGGATTCTCATGGGCAAGACCCCCATATTGGCATAAATTATGAACCATCTGAATTATGGCTGGCTTTATCTCAAAATTATTAGCCTCTACTCCCGGTCGTCGAATTGGGCCTCCCACATCATGGAGATTCGCCCTTGCAAAGTCCTGCATAGGTCTCCAGACGTGAGCTATAACACCTTGACCATTACCCATTCCTAGTCCAGCTCTTTTGCCTCCGGCATTTCTAAGTCGGCTCCATGGTTTCCTTCCATGTTGTTTATCAGTACCTCTAGGTCTTCAACCACTACTTCCTCCTCAATAATATCCTCGAGATTGACTGGAAGTGGTTGGTCGTCTGTCAAAGCTAACTCCCTTTGTCGTCGTTCCCTTCTCAAAGTTCTTTCCAACTATGGATTGTAGGGAAGTATACCTGAGGAATTAGCTTTGGTCAAGCATGTACCTGAAACATAAGATGAAGAAGAACCAAAAATTAATTAACAAAGAAATAAAAGGCTAAATCAATAGCTTTGGTTTTATTGTTGATGTTGATTGTATTCGACTGTACACAATCCATGGCAACGGTGCTAAAAACTTAATGTGGTTCTTTCGCAACACTCGCAAGTGCACGTGGTCATATCAAGTAGTTTAACTGGTGAATGCTGGTATCGTTCTCCCAAAGGATTGGACAATTTACTTAATCAAACACTAGCTTAATCACTTGGACTATTATCTAGCTCACAACTGATTGTTTAGATAATGATTAAAAACTAAACTAAACTTTAAAACTTAAATTGACTAATTGACAGCTACCAGAAAATAAATACAAGGACAAGATTCAATGAGAGAATATCTTCCTAGACTTCAACTCATATTTGACTATTTTGAATGGACAATCAACAACTCAATGAAAATCTAATATAATCAATAAGTGGGGCTCCACATAAGACGTAAGTTTGAGTCTTTCTCAAGCAAACAAACCTAATTCCAAAGTGAGAGTTGGAAATCTCTTCTTATAACCAATCAAATAGGAATAACATTAAGAACAAGTGAAATAAAACATAACCCTAGGCATCCATACTTCTATCTCTAGCATGCATAACAAACCCAATTGATTTTGATTATTCAAAACCTAAACTCTCTATCACTAGCAAAGGATAGGCAACAAATAATCATCAACAAGCATGCATTGAAGATGAAAAAGTGTATCAACATTAATCAAAATCAATACTTGAAGAAAACCTAAACATTCATTAAGGAAAAGAGTTAATTAATCCATACAAATATCAAATATTCATCTAATCTAGGTAGACTAGAAGAGTTTAGTTCATAACTACCACATGATTACAACTGAAAATAAAAGAGAAGGAGAAAAGAGTTAAGAATTCCATATGATTTCTTAACATCTATACCTAAACCCTATCTATCCTTATTGAATCTTACGGAAAGGTTAATGAAATCTTGATCTTGATCTTGTAATCTCTCTTAAACCTTGACTCTCGATGTGTTTTTTCTCATAAAATTAGCTCTCATAGGGTTCTAAGCTAAGAAAACTAGAACAGTAAAAAAGTTTCTATCTTTCTATAACTTTTTGGCTTTATAGTGCTGAAAAATCGGGGGTCACGAGAAATGCTCACGGATGTGAACATTTCCCGTAAGATTAGCCTGTGAAATCCTTTGAGAAATAGTGAGCTGCAGAGTGGTCATGGGCAATGCTCACAGGCATGAAGATTGCTCGTGAGCCACTTGCTGCTCACTGGACTGAAGTTACGCTTTGTCTGCTGGGTCACAGGCAATCCTCACACCCGTGACCATTGGCCGCGAGGTACTAAATTTCCCATTTTCCCTATTTTTTGGCTTTGTTTTCGCTCCCTTTTTTGATATTTTGCTCCAGTTACCTCTAGATCGACAATTAAACAAATATAGGCTAAAGCACACTTAAACAAACATATTAAATGCAATTAAACTAAGATAATGGCTAAGAAATGAAGCAAAAACTAAGTATAAATGACCATTATCAGTTATATCTACTTGCTTAATGAAAAATCTCAACCAGTTAAAGCTCTTAAAGTATACATAAAGGAGGTTGAGAGGCAATTAGATAAAAGGTGTAAATTATAAGATGTGATAGAGGTGGTGAATATTATGGAAAATATAATGAGTTTGGTCAGTGTCCTGGTCCATTTACAAAACTCCTCAAAATTCATGGCATATGTGCATAATATCTATGCCAGGTACACCTCAACAAAATGGTGTAGCAGAAAGGCGTAATCAGACTTTAATGGATATGGTTAGGAGTATGATGAGTAACTCCTCTTTACCTAAATCATTGTGGATGTATGCACTTAAAACTATAACATGTTTATTAAATAGGGTTCCCATCAAGGCAATTTAAAAGACTCCTTTTGAATTATGGATAGGAAGGAAACCTAGTTTAAGACACCTGCATGTTTGGGGTTGCCCAGCGGAAGCAAGAGTTTATAATCCATATGAAAGAAAGTTAGATTCTTGAATTGATAGTGGTTACTTTATAGGTTATCCAGAGAAATCTAAAGGGTATATATTTTACTGTCCAAAACATAGTCCGAGAATTGTTGAAACCAGAAATGAAAAATTTATTGAGGATGGTGATGTTAGTGGGAGTGATGAACAACAAAGTGTAGAGATAAAGGAAATTAGTGTAAACACTGCTTTACACACGAATGTTCCTTCACTATTACCTTACTGAATGTTGTTCCAAGTGTTAAAGGACATGATGATAACACTAAACAACATTTGAATGAAGAACCATCCCATCAAGCAACTAACTCAGCTATGACTAATGAAAATGAACCATAAGAAATAGTAGTAAGAAGATCTTAAAGAAAAAGGAGATTAGCTATTTCAGATGATTATGTGGTATATTTGCAAGAGTCAAATTTTGATATTGGAATTAATGAGGATCCGATTTCATATTCACAAGCCATAAAAAGTGTTGAATCTAATAAATGGATTGATGCCATGAAAAATGAGTTGAGATCCATGAAGAAAAATAATGTTTGGGATTTTATTGAATTGCTAGAAGGTTGTAAAAGAGTCGGGTGTAAATGGGTCTTTAAGGTAAAGCGTGACTCAAAAGGCAATATTGAGAGATATAAAGCCAGACTTATTGCAAAGGGTTGTACTCAAAAGGGTGGCATTGATTATATAGAGATATTTTCTGCAGTCTCTAAGAAAGATTCATTAAGAATAATCATGGAACTAGTTGCTCATTATGACTTAGAGTTACATCAAATGGATGTGAAAACAACCTTTCTGAATGGAGATTTAGAGGAGGAGGTTTACATGGATCAACCAGAAGGTTTTCCATGGAAGGTGAAACTCAAATGGTGTGTAAACTTAAAAAATCAATATATGAAATTAAACAAGCTTCTCGAAAATGGTATATTAAGTTTAATACCATTTTTACATCTTTTATTTTTAAAGAAAATATTATTGATCGATGTATATACTAAAAGATCAGTGGGAGTAAGTTTATATTTTTGGTTTTATATGTTAATGATATCTTGCTTGCTGCTAATGATTTGGGCATAATGTATGAGACTAAAGAATTTCTCGCCAATAACTTAGAAATGAAAGATATGGGAGAGGCATCCTATGTGATTGGAATAAAAATTTTTCGTGATAGACCATGTGGATTGTTAGGATTGTCTCAGAAAGCTTATATCAAAAAAGTTCTTGAAAAGTTCAATATGAATAAATGTTCATCTGGGGTTGTTCCCATACAAAAGGATGACAAATTTAGTATTATGCAATGTCCGAAAAATGATGTGGAATAAAAAGAAATGGAATCAATTCCATATGCTTTAGTTATTAGGAGTTTGATGTACTTACAAACCTGTGCTAGACTGAATATCAGTTTCTCGATTGGAATGTTGGGCAGGTATCAAAGTAATCTTGGGATTGATCATTGGAAAGCTGTAAAGATAGTGTCAAGGTACCTTCAAGGAACAAAGGATTACATGCTCACATATAAGAGATCTAATGAACTAGAGGTGATTAGATATTCAAATTTAGATTTTACTAGATGCTTTGATAGTAGAAAATCCACATTTGACTATCTGTTTCTATTAGCTGAATCAACAGTTTTGTGGAAAAGTGCAAAACAAACTATCATTGCTTCATCTACTATGGAGGCAGATTTTGTGGTATGTTATGAAGCCACAATTCATCCATTATGGTTATGGAACTTTATTTCAAGACTTGGGGTTGTTGACACCAATACCAAGCCACTGAAAATTTATTGTGATAATTCTGCAACAGTGTTCTTCTCTAAAAATGACAAATACTCAAAGGGTGCCAAGCATATGAAATTGAAGTATTTTGTTGTTAAAGAAGAGATTTAGAAACAAAGAGTGTCAATTCAGCACATTAGTACTGAACTTATGGTTGCATATCCTTTAACAAAAGGTCTACAACCAAAATTATTTAAAGAACATGTTCGAAGGATGGGCCTTTATTGTAATGATGATTAAGATGTTTGATTATGTAATAACGCTTTGAGCTCTATTATGTGTTTCAGATATTTATTATGGATTTCCTATTTCTTATGTTTGTGTACATGTGATTGATTTAAAGTTAAAATAGGCAAGACATTTATCTGACATTATTGTGGACAATTGTGAAATAATGTTTTTGAATGTTTTCAATTATGGATATGATATGAAAAATTGTAAATGTTGTAGTATATGAAAATGAGTGTTTGATGAAATAGGACATAACTTCCATAACTCGCATTGAACAGTTTTCATATTATATCATTATGATGAAATCATAAGAGATTAATTATTATAATAGTTATATTAATTTTTAATTAGACAAAGTGGGAGAATGTTAGAAAATAGGCCAATTAGTGTGGCCTAATTAAAAATAAATTAAAGGTAATGCCTAATCTTAATTTAATTAGGATTATGAAAATTAATCTCGTACGTTGATTTTAGGGTTACGTGATGAACATACTAGATTAAATCCTAATGTCTATAAATATGTGTAAATTGGTTCTCCCTCTCCCCAATTGAAATACACAATCCTAAATTCATCTAAAGGTTGTGATTAAGAAATTAAGTGATAAGAAAGAGAAATCAATTTCTCACTAATGGCTTCCAACGTTAATTCTCTTGCAAATCCAAGTAAATTTTCTATTCTATTTATTTATTGTATCATGAACATATTTAGTTTTAAAGATCCTTAGGGCTTATTTTTATGATGTATTGTTATCAATAAAAATTAACATGTTTTTCATTCAGGTATGTCCTGGTTACTTACTAATTCTTTCCCTAATTAGTTAAATAGTACTTTAGTTGTTTTTAATTCCAAAAGGTGATAATCCAGTTGGACATAGATATTATATGCTCATTTCCCTCTATAATTTACTTTATGAAATTATTGCTAAGGTTCTAGCAAATAGGTTGAAAAAAAAATCTTTTATTATATCCGATAATCAATCTGCCTTTGTGCCTGAAAGGTTGATTACGGATAATATTATTGTTGCTAGGGAAGCTTTACACTATCTGAAAAGGAAAAATAGAGGGAATGATGATGAAATTTCTTTGAAGTTAAAGATTAGTAAGACCTATGATAGAGTTAGCTGGAAATTCTTAGAAAAAGTCATGCTTAAAATGAGTTTTAGCAAAAAGTAGGTAAGATAAATTATACTTAATGTAACTTTTGTTGATTACTTTGTGATGGTTAATAGTGATATTGTAGGTCCTATTAGTTATAGTAGAAGCCTTAATTAACAGAACCCTTTTTCTCCTTATCTTTACCTTATTTGTGCAGAGGCCATGGTTCTTAAACTCAGACCGAATTGGCCGATTCAATCGGAAAAATCATGAACCGAACCAAAATTTGGTCTGATCCATATAATCAAGCCTTTTAATATATAATCTGAAAAAAACTAATGACCCAGCTTGAAACTCACGAAACCATACGAACCAGCCACGGGTCGACCGATTAAACCAGTCACATCTCAAAGCTTTTCTTAGAATTATTATTAAGCCGTCTTCTTTGTCAGTGGAAGAAGCCTACATATAGGCATTAATCTAACATCAATTGTTGAGGAATTTCGATGTAACATAAAACAAAGCTATAGTTGTATGTAACTGATTATGGGTCCCAGGCAAAAAATGTCATGGATTGTGGAGAATTTTCTTTTTCTTTTTTTTTTTAAACAGTGAAATTTTTTTACAGTAATTTTCTATTCCTCTATTTTTGACGAATTCAATAGTACACATATATCCAATTCAACATTAAATCCAACAATGTGAAATTAACAAATTCATTTTATTTGGGATTATGCTTTTTGGGGTTATGTAAAAATTCATATATTTTTTCCGTAAAAATTATAAAAATTAGTAAAACTCTTAAATTAATAATAAGGAATGTTTTTCATTGTATTCTTTTATTTTAGGTATAATTTTTTATTTATTTTAAATTATTTATTATAAGTTAATGTATTTTAATAATTTTTTTAAAAAAATTGTCAATAATTTATTTTTTAAATAATTATATATTTATTTCAAATTTTAATTTATTGATCCAAGTAAAAAATCATACTACTTTAAATTTAAGAGTATTTTATAAATGAATTTATCATAATTTTTAATAAATTAATTATCAGTCCCATTAAAAAACTCAATTTTAATTGTATTTAATTGGATAGATTTAATCTTAATTAGAATTTTAATTATTTTTAAGGGATATTTTATCATTCGAAATAAAATATTTTAGTGTAAAAAAATTATAAATGATACATTGAATATATATTATATTATATTTATTGCATAATTTAAGTTATATTGTATTTAATATATTGATATTATATATTTTATTGGTATTTTATTTATTTTTAACATATAAACAAAAAAATATAATATTATTTTGAATACCAGTTCGACCTCGGTTGAACCTCTAACCTGTGATCCTCTACCTTTACCAGTTTAAAGACTGGTCTGGGTTTGAAAACCTTGGCAGAGGCTTTGTCATGTATGTTAGTTAAAGCTAAAAGGGAAAGTAGAATTTAATGCGTTAGGGCTAGTGGAGGTGCTCCCAGTATTTCTCACGTTTTCTTTATTGATGATAGTTTTCTATTTTTTAAAGCTAGGATTGAAGAGGTTAGAGTCATTCAGGATATTTGAAAGAGTATGGGAGTCTTTAGGGTCATGCTGTGAATTTTTCTAAATTAGATATTATGTTTAGTTCTAATGTGATTCCTGATAAGTAAGAAGAGTTTAAGGTTGTTTTGGGTGTTAGGGGTGATGTTAAATCTGGAAAATATTTGAGTTTTCCATCTTTGGTGGGTAAATCTAAGAAGGCAATGTTTCAATATTTGAATGATAAGGTGTGGATTAGGATTCAAGGTTTGAAGGTAGGGAAGGAGATTCTTTTTAAATTTATAGCTCATGCTATTCCTTCATATTATATGAGTGTTTTTCTGTTGCCTGTCTCACTGTGTAAGGAATTGGAAATGTATGATCAATTTATTTTGGTGGGGGTTGAATGGTGAAGGGGAGAGGAAGATACATTGGCTTAGTTAGGGCAAAATGTGTACTATGAAGGATGAGGGAGGGCTTGGTTTTCGGGATTTCAAGGCATTTAATTTGGCTACTTCATAAAGAACAACAACAAAATATTATTAAGAAAAAATCAAATAACTAAATTTTATATAATCAATAAACAAGTATATACTTAGGTTGACCTTACATATCAGGCGGAATAAAAGAAAGACAAAAATCAGAAGGGTATTGTCAAGAAGCCTCAGAGACTAATGAAGTGTTGGGATTATGACTCAAAATCCTAATCAGATTTAGATAATAATTTTTTTTTAATTTTTGTGTGTGAGAAATATTCCTTAGTTGTGTAGCATAATATTTTCTTTGTAGGGTAGAACTCCTATTTTAATGTTATTCCTATTTAGATGAGTATCCTTATGGAATTGAGATTATAATAGGTAACTTTATAAATAGAAGTATTATAGAAGAGGTTCTTTGGCTTGTGCCCAAGAGGGAGGGGCTTTGCCCAAGTATGAGGGGCTTTTACTCAAGCATATAAGAGAGTGAGAATATTGTAACAGGGTTTGAAATTTTTCTGTTCAAAAATTACATTTTGATGATAGTATTATTTTATGAGGGTCATAGATGTACGTCTATTAAAACCGAATCATGTTAAATCTGTGTTTTGTACTTTTATTTTCTCTTTTCTTACTGTGATGCTTAAAACCCTATTTTTTTTCTCAACAAGTGGTATCAGAGCTACTTATTCATGTTATGGTATTCAAGAGTTATTTTTGAAGAGAGGAAAATATTAAAGATTAACATATAATGAAGGGTGAAGACACATCAATTGAAATTCATATGATGATTGTTGAAGGTAGAAGAATAATTGATTAGGGATGATTAAATTACTAATTAAGAAGATCCAAGAGAAGATACAAGATGCAATAAAAGATAAAGGGCAAGCAAAAAATTGAGGGAAGTTGATGATGATGTTTTTTTAATTGATGTGCATGATCAAGAGATTTTAATGCAAGGTGAAGACTGCTGAAATAGTTGATTCGTAGATTTTGAGTCAATGTGGAGATTATTGAAATTATGACTTAAAATCCTAATAAGATTTGGAGAAGATTTTTTTTTCCTATTTTGTGTGAGATAAATATTCCTTAATTGTGTATGAGAATATTTCTTTTGTAGGGGTAGAATCAACTTCAAGCCACAGATGGTTCCAACCCATAATTCTTGCTTTTATCAATAGCTTGAATTGTTATTATAACCTCAGCTTGAAATGCGAAGCAATGTCCAAGAGAAAAGGAAAAGCAAGATAATACAGAGCGCTTGTAGGTCTTCATAACGCCCCCTGCACCAGCAACTCCCAGAGCCTTCAAAGCAGTACCATCAGTATTAATCTTGAGCTAACCATATGAGGGAGGTTTCCAAATGAAAAGTTTGATTACTCAACCATGGAGGGTGGGATTATCAAGCCCATTTAAGGGCTTGTTGTTTCAAACATATCTCAAAATTTTATTGCTACTAACTATAGAGGTTGGGAAGTTCCTTTAAGGGAAAGACTATGAGCCTAATCTTCTCTTATCATCCAAGCGATATGATATCTCACTTGGTTATAAACCTAACTACTGGGGCGGCATCTAGTCATTGGTTCAAAGCAATATTAATGTAATTATTAATAAAAGATCAAACTCCATAGATTTAGCATGATGGTTTGAAATTCTGAAGGGGCTTTTATCATGGCTCAAGCAATGAATATAAGAGGTTGCTAGACCCTTAAAAAAATAGAGGCCTTTAGTATAAGAGAGGCATTTTCATGACTCAAAAGAAAACGTATTAACAGGTTGATTTTTAAATCAAATTATTTTCAATTGATTGATTCAATTCAAGATAATTCCTCTCAATCTTCTTTTCACCTTATAGTCAATGATTGTAAACATTTAGTCACATTATTATTTAAGTGATGTGTATTTTTGTTTTATTCGTTAAACAATATTGCTCACTGTCTTGTAAAGGCAACCTATTCTATATTAGGCCATAAAAAGTGAATTTCTCAATCTCCCTCTATTTATTTTGATATTTCTTCTCGTAATTTAATATAAGATTTCCTTGATTTTTTAAAAGAAAAATCCATGTAAACATAGATGATATTTCTTTCATGAAAAAATACAAAAAAAAAGGAAAGATTGCCATTTTTCTTTCTCAAATAGAATAATTTAATGGGCGACAATCTCAGCATTGCATAAAAAGTAAAATTATCTCCAATCACAATTTTAACTTGTTATAGTCATTAATTTTATTATTAATAGAAAAGTTTAAATTAATTCTCCAGTCCAAATATTAACTTTTATGTTCAAAATAAGAATATATGGCATTGTTTCTAATCATTAATTTCTAAATTGCCATATTACCTTTTGCCCAAATACAATATAATTGGTTATTGGACAACAAACTCAGTATTGCATTGGAGGAGAAGGAAATAAGGCGGTGAAATGAGTTAGATGGGAATTATTATGTAAAAAGAAAAAAAAAAGGAGGGTTGGGATTTAGGGAATTGAGAAAGTTCAATCTAGCTTTATTGGGGAAACAAGGTTTGAAGTTTATGACAAATCTGAATGCTTTGGTGTCACAAGTTTTCAAAGGCTTTTGTTGGTGTGTGGCAGTAGCCTCGTTCCTCTTCTTCTCCTAGACAGTAGCAACGTCTAATTAGCACATGGGAGAAGCCTTCATCTGTACGTGTAAAATGCAACGTTGACATCAGCCTGGGACAACAAAACAGTTTAGAATTGGCCTCATTTTGAGAAGAGCGTATGGGTTTGTTATTTCTTACAAAATTCACTAACTGCAAGTTCGTGTTTCAGCTACGGAATGAGAAGCTCTTGGGCTCCGAGAAGCGCTAAACTGGATACATGATTTGGGATTGGATCATGTGGATATTGAATCAGATTCTTTACTTGTGGTGAACAATTTTTATAATCCTTCAAGAAACAACTCAGAGTTTGGTTCAATTATTGGAGAATGTCAAAGTTTATTTATGAATAGAGATTTATTTTTAAAGTTTATAAGGAGGCAAGCCAATAAATCTGCTCATTTGTTAGCAAGAGCAACTCATTCTATTTCTTGTTTCCAAGTGTTTGATGCAGCACCCATCTATATTGAGGAGGCTCTTATGTTTGACAATTCTGCATATTAATAAAGTACTATATTACTATTAAAAAAAAACTCAGTATTGCACAAAATAAATTCAATTCCAATTATTAACTTAATTAAAAAATATATATATTTCCTATATAATTTCCTTTATCTCTCATTTTATGTTTTTTCTTTAATTTCTCTTCCATTACTTTACTATTTACAAATATGCCTAATACGATCTTGTATTAATATAGTTCGACACCAACAAGGAGTTCGGGACTCCGCATCAAACTGGTTCGATATCAACTAAGGGTTCAGGAGTTAGACCGAGCCGTACCAATTTGCTAGTCATTCCTTGAACCCTTCGAACCTTTAGAGATCTAGTCCATCAGCCTTCAGGGTTCGCCCCGTCGGACAAAGACAGAATGTTTGCATCAGTTAGCAACCCTCCGGTCATATCACAGTTCCATCAAAGTACATACAGACTACCTAAAGCTGACACATGTCTTACCTACAGGGAGTCAAACAGACACGTGTCCCAACTACAATGCCACAACCATATAAATAGCCTTCAAAACGCTCATTCAGGTACGGCTTAACACACACACTAAAAGTCACACACTCCATTTCTGAAAGTTTTTTCACAACTTCTCTATAGTAAAATTGCGTTGACCGTCAGAGGATTTACGCCAGACGTCTTTCTCTCTTACAGGTGGACTCAACCAAACTAGAGAAGTTTCATTCAAGTTATGTGAAAACACATCACACATTAATGCCCAAATTATTATTTTACATAATCCATTTATTTTTACTATTTATTAATTAAATAGTATCATAAATAAAAATTGTCAATTTTTTAAAAATAAATCAATTTACTATTTAATATTAAATAAAATAAAAATTGTTAAAAAATAAACACTTATAATACTCTAAATGATAAAAGAAAAATAACAGCATAAAATCAAAATATTTAATATTCATATTAATATTAATATGCTGAAATGAGACTTGAATACTATCCAGGATTTAGTAATTTACACTTATTTTCAATTTGTACAGGTAAAGATTTTACAGAAAGGGTAGGGCAAAACAATAATCATAATCACTTTTTTTATCCAATTATTTTTACGAATATTTTAATAATATAGGTAGATTCAAAATTAATTTACTAAAATATAATATCAAATATTATTTTATATTTCTGATACATATACCGTACTAACTTTTATGCAATGTTAATTTAAATTTATGAATATATATTATTTTTAATTATTATTATTCTTGCATTTTGTACTAATAATATATTCTTTTTATTTAATTTTTCTTGAGCAATTCTATTTAATAACATAAAATAAAATATAAAGGTGTAAATAATTCATTATAGGTCGAATTACAATGCAATGCCATATATGGCCAAACATGTCCTAGACCTAACCCTCCTACCCAGAACCTTTTGTTTGATCTATGGGCGAATCAGGTCTGTAGCTAGACTAAGGCGAAAAGAACATGCACTAATCTAGACCAGATCTATGCTTGTCATCTTTCCAAAATTTTGTGACTGCCGAACTGAAGAGAAAAGCATAAAGCTCTTCCTGTTCCGCAGAGCCATCTGAGTAACAGTAATTGGACTATAATAAAAGCCACGTTAAAATCCAACTGATCACAAATTTAAAAGATTTCAAACTGATGAGTTTCCTTCTTTGCCAACGTGGAAAATACAGCATGTAAATTTTTGTAATCACACAAATAACATTCTTAAGCTACAAAATCCATTGTAGTGATTTGAATTGTTCATGCAATAGCTAGATTTTATGATAGAATTAATTTGTTTGATGCAGCAAAAATAAATCAGTAATCTATTGGAACAACAATTGAGTTTCAGTTCACTGTAAACATCCATTTCAGGAATGATTTATATAATCATATAAATGCAACTACTGTCAAAAAAATTCACACAAAATGTAGAACAGATTTTGTTAATATGCACTGTATAAACAACATGGATTCAAATTTTGAATATATTAGTAAGTGGTTGTG
>CAOJBK015128502.1:0-23381 GCA_948294925.1 Codiaeum variegatum
ACTCCAATGAGACAATTGTAGTTGATGATGACTGAAAAATGCTAAGTTAAAATCTACACCTAGGGTTCCTTGCCGGAGCAAAAGGATAAGTTTTTGAGTGATGAAGATTGGATCCTTTAACCCTAGGACTTAGAGCCCATTATATAATATTTCTTCTAAGGTGGTAGAGTCCTACCCTAGGGATCTCTAGCGTGGGCTTAAGCTTAAAACTTTTTAGACTCAAGTCCTCAACTGAAGGACTTCTGTGGGAGATGGATTTGGGGCCTTACAAGTTGGACTTTAGCGGAATGGGCTCAATGGTTGATATCGTCCTGAGACTGTTCTTTCTTTATGGGCTAAGGAATCACCCAAGGGCTTAGGATTCAAGGGCTCTTCTAAACCCCTATCCCTTGGTTATAGATCGACCTTTACATTAGGCTTGAGTCGAGAGCTTCACCCATAGCTGATCTTGATACGGCCTCTAGATTTGGGCCCTTGACCGCGGAATATCGCCATGGGCTTCGAGCTGAGGCTCATGGGCTTAAGGCTTTTATTCGCACTAGGGAGGGCTAATCCCTTGTGAGGCAGGTGATTTACCCTGCTTGCCATAAGCCTCAAATTATGGGTTTGGCCTCTTCATGCCCCTTGATGGGCTTCACGAGCCACTATTTGGACCAGTGTTAACAATGCCCCATGCATTCCTTTCTGAACTCTTATGACGTCATTTAGCTAGGGATGCAATCAGAACCGGCCCTGACTACATGTCTTCTCTCGAAAAGGTACACACCATCAGCTATGGATTTAATAGTGGAGTAATAGCTATTGTGTCGGTTGTCTTTTCAACTTCTGACATTTTAACTCTTTTCCTGCCTAAAACTTTTGCTATGGAAAGTGGAACGGTCACTTCATTAAAGGGGCTATACATTCTTCATCCTTTTCCATTTTGTATATCTTCTACTAAAACTGTGGAATAACTCTCAAGGACCTTTTCCAATTTTTTTCTCCTAGTAAGTTACTCAATTTTTTCTTTTCTCATTTAGAGATTTTCATTTTTCAGCTAAAGTCTAACTTGTAGTTTTCTTTTTTCACTTTTGGCAGTTTAATAATCTTCTCTAAAAAAATGACAAAGTCTAAGAAAACTGCCTCAACTGTTGATCCCATCCAAACCGATCAAAAACTCTCTGAAACTGATGAGGTCATCAACTAAGTACTAGTTCCTTGCCTTATTGGTTATGCTGTTAGGCCTTATTGTAGTACCCCCATCGAGTCCCTTCCCGAATTTCTATTTAGGGAGGATAGTCCACTTAAGGTAAGCCATGAAAATTTGGTATCGACTTGGGAAGGGTCGCTTATAATAAGGACTTGGCTAGCACTTAATAATGACTTTAGGACGTGGTATCTTAGGATGGAAATATTTTTTCACACTGTCTGGATCGATGTTGGTATCAATAGACTTTTAAAAATGTGATTAGACCCTATACCAATCAACCGATCTTTATTCTTTCCTCCTTTGTTGTTTTGGTCCTCTAGAAGTAATGTTTTTGCTTTTAGATTTGGCATGATGACCACTACCTTGTACGATATTGCTATTCTCTTAGGGGTCTCTATTATTGGCAAGCCTTTCGACCCTCTCCCTTCTTGATGATTCTTCTTCTATTTCTTTTAAGAGAACTTCTTACTAACACTTTTACTTTGACAATCAGCTCCACCCTCAAGATCCTACCTTCGAGGAGCATGTTGCCTTTCTCCTCCATTTCTTGTGTAAATATGTCTTCTGCACATCCTCGGTAAAGTTTACAAAAGAATACCTTCGAGTTGTCAAAGCCCTAGCTTCTAGGAGGAAGAGATATGACATGGGCTATCTCATTCTTTCTAATTTGTATAGGAGTTTGAGCTAAATTCTTTTTGGTCCTGGGGTGCCCTCATTCTCCCATCTTAGGGGTCCTATATGGGTTTTTCAACTCTAACTGATGGCTTATTTCCTTGAGTATGTTGATATTCCTGAATCCAATACGACCTTCCCAACCTATGGCCAATTCCTCGTACTAGGACCATTGTTGACACCTCGTATAGAGAATTCATGAAGCACCTCTATACTACCCCCAGGATCCATAGTGTGCAGCTTGGTGTCTTAAAGCCCGCCACTTACGATCCTGCTTGGACTCGATTTTTTCCTTTCGAGACCGAGTTACCCTTCACTGACCCTCCTATTTTGGAGTGGGCTAATTCTTTGGCAAGCGCTCTCATCACCCGAGATTTTCTAGCTAGCACTGCCTTTGCTTCAAGGGGTGGGGTAGAGGTTTATTCTTCTCAATTCTGCTCTCGCTAGTTTTGGAATTACCAGGTGTTCCCTTATCCTACCACCTTCACCCTTAATCAACTTTCCCCAACCCGGTTGTTTATTTCTAAAAATCAATTTTACCAGCTTCATAATACTTGACTCCAGTAATTAAAGGTTGTCGATATGATGGAAAGGCTTTGCGTAACCACTAGGTTTAGGGTCTGGTGGGATGGGTACATGAATAGAGCCTACGCCGAGGATTTTGAGGTCTTATGGTCTAAATTGCAATTTTCAATAAAGGTTACTAACCACAAGCCTCCTCCTATATAGGATCTCAACCTGTGATGCCCTCGAGGTGAGTGCCTTAAGTAAATATGTAAGTTTGAAAAGTTTTATGGCATAAAGTATCACACACTTTCACATTTTATACATGACGTATTTCAAGCCCACAAGGAATAAAAGCTCAAACCCTGGCCAAGGCTACCCTTTCCCGAGACAGGGAGATATCCCTTTTTACGGAGCACTGTCATAAATAGGCCTCGATAGCGGGAAAGAATATTGACCCAAACTTTCCTATTCCTGAGCACTGGTTTCCCTTGAAAACTCCTCAAATAAAATGGCTTTCCCTACCGATTTCTCTTTTTGCGGTGGCTGGTCCTATTCTCAAATGAATAAAGTATCCCTCAAACCCTGGGACATTCACTGGCCTTTGTTCAACTGATTATTCTTTCGATGCACCCTTTCAATGGCCTATAGCATTCAGGCCACTTGATCGAGGCCCAGTTAGATTACCATTACCTTGGTGCTTCGGTCGATTCACTAAGTTTTTAATAATGTTGCTTTCATTTTGCAGCTGTAGTGCCAAGGCCCATTGGCGATGTCGTTCCTTCGGTGAAGAGGAGTGCTGAGGCTGACATTATGGATCAACATCTTAAGAAGAAGCATGTAAGTCATGAAACTTCATCAATCTTCTGCTTCACTCATAAATTGCATTCTTAACTCTCATTTCTTGCAAAAATTGAAGCTTAAGGTTAGGACTTCCTTAACCAATGTTGCAACCTCTCCCGCCAATGACCCTTCTTTGGAAAAATCTTCCTTGCCTCCAAACGTGGGTTGGGCTCTATCCTTGGGACCCCCAAATGAGATGTCATTCCTTTTGAAACTCATAAGGATGTTGAAGACACTTGGGCCTCTAAGGATCCTTTAAAGTTGGGTGCTTCCAAAGGTCAGGATATAAAAACCTCTGCCTAATAAAACTCCCTTCCAAGGAGACCCTACCCAGCCCGATTGAGAATATCAAGCAACAATCCCATTGCATTCGTGTTGAGGTCATCGATGTGGTTGAGGGCTCCAATCATGTAGTTGCTCTTGCCAAGGATCACCCTAATCAGATTGTTATCATGAAGGATCCATTTCCCTCCAAGATTGATACAACCATTGCTCTTGAGGTACATATCTTCTCATTCTTTCTTTTCAGTGTTTTCTTATTGTAAGTGCTTACACTATCTTTTCACAGGATGACCTTGGTGATCCCAAGGATTATTTTGCCTCTACTGATTCTGAAGGTGAGGGATCACCCAACGACAATGCTATTGAAACTGTCCCTAAATGATCCCCTTTTGAGATTACCAAAGAAATTGGAAGCCATAAGGGAACATTTTCTGATTTGGCCAGCAACGGGCTATTGGTGCTTCTGGAGGAATCTACACAGGCCCAGGCTAAGGAAAGCTTGCAGTTCATCGCCGACTATGCGACCGAGGAGCCTATTAAAATTGGGGCCAAGGCTAAGCTGATTGACTTCTTAAAGACTTTTGATTTAAAGCTTTAAGCCTATAAATACATTAATGTTATACTAGAGCAATTGAAAAGCTCTTAGTCTGAGCGTAATAAATGTCAAGCTGAGCAGAAGGTCCTTCAGAAGAGAGGTCAAGCCTTTATTGATAACTTCAGGACCTTGAAGAAGGATATGGAACTTATCGCAAAAGATATCAAGGAGCTGAAGAGGGAATTACCCATTCATAATGGGAAGATAGTCCATCTCCAAGATTAGAAAGCGTAGGAGATTTCTAAGGTGAGAGAAGTCCAGCAGAAGAATGAAGCGCTGAAGGATAGTGTTAAAGACTCTTCTAAGAACATATTGAGCTTGGAGGCCGAAGTGAAGAAAAACAAGCATGTTGAAGATGACATTTAGTGATCAGTAGATGAAATTGTTAAAATCTTCACTTAATTTACTCTCACTGTAATCTTTGAACAAGTCCCCTATGGACATTTTACCTCTATTAAACTTTGTTGGTCATAGGGTCGATTCTTAATTGTATTTGCTTTTTACCTTTAAATGAATGAATACTTTTTCTACATGCTTTAAAGATATTATCTATTGTCTTTATATTGAAAATGCATTCAAACTATGTACAACAATCAGCCTCCATGGCCGAGTACAACTCACAATAATGCCTTAACCGATTCATTAGCAAAACAAACAAATCAGCAATAACATAATTGGTATTTAAAAGCAAAGAAAATTACAAGGCAATGTCTGACACCGATAGTAAACCATCGGTCTTACAATGGGTGCTTCTAGTTCAACTTTTCCCTAACTCTTTCAAACTGGGAACAATTGAATGTTTCCCACGGTGATGGTTTATATAATTTCAGGTACTTGCCATTAATTATTCGGCCTTGGTTCCTTCCTGCCTCACCTGAGAGTTGGTAATCCCCATTGCCCATGATTCTTGTAACTTCAAATGGGCCTTCCCAATTAGTTGACCAATTTTCGAGCTCTGACTGCTTCTCACCAAGCGGTAGGATGGCTTTCCACACTGGGTCCCCAATCTTGAATTCTTTAGACTGAACCCACTTGTTATAGCTCTGTCAACCCTTCTTTTCTGGAGTTGCATTCGGTCTAAGACAACTACCCTTACTTAATCCCAATCATCCAGCTCCCTATATATATCTTCCTCATAATTGTGAGAGGACAAATTATCCTGGTACCTTCTACTGGTAAACTTAATCGTTAGTTCTACTGGGACATTGGCATCAAAACCGTAGGTTAGCTTAAAGGGGGTAACACATGTAGCTGTTTTAATACTGGTTCTGATAGCCCATAGCATGTCTCCCAAGCGCTCATGCCATTTCCAAGGATTATTGTCTATGGTCTTCTAGATTATTCCCTTGATCACTTTATTAGTAGCCTCTACTTACCCATTGGATTAGGCATAGTAAAGGGTCAGGTGAAGCAAGTTAATCCCATATTCATTGCAAAATTCTCTCACTGTCTCACCTGTGAACATGGTCTCATGATCCATGGTAATCGTCTGGGACAAGCTGGTTTGAAATAGAATAAACTCTTTAATAAACCTGATTATAGCTTTTTACGTCACATTCCTCAAGGGAATTGCTTCGACCTACTTTGTGAAGTAGTATGTGGCCTCTAGAATAAAATAATGATTCTGGAAAGAATGGGGATAAATTATCCCTATAACATCTATATCTCACCTCTTGAAAGGCCAGGGCTGTGATTGAATGAAGATCCTTTGCTGGTAATAACTGAATAGGACTATGTTTCTAACAAGCTTCATATCCATTTGCATAATCCATGCAATCCTTCTTTATCTTTAGCCACCAATAGCCATGTTGTTGTAAGAGTTGCTTCATTAATCTTCCTGCTTGATGGGCTCTATCTTTGCCTCCATGCACCTCGACCATGGTTAACATTGCTTCCTTGGGTCGAGACATAACAAGAATTGGTCTTTATCTCTCCTATACAAAATCCCTTCCTCCTGTCAAAAATTGGGAGCTAGGAGTCTTGTTTTGTGGTTAGCATTATTAGAAGGATTTTGTAGGAATTTGACTATGGCCTTCCTCCAATATTAGTTCACATCAATAAAAAAAAACTCTAGGGTGCTTCTCTATCTGGTCTCGGAGCTGGTCGATATCCTTTGAACACAATATCGAGATTGGCCAATTCTCCAATGGGATCTCTTCAAACCATGAAAGATAGCCTGATGCCCCCAGAGTGAGCTTATTTACTTCCTCATTGGATGCTCTTGTAGTGTATTCCAAAGAAATATGTTTGAAAGCCTCCAAAAGGTGTATTGCTTTGTTGCAATATGGTTGGGGAATTGGTGCCTCACATTTGTATTCTCCAGTCAATTGATTGATTACCAACAGTGGGTCAACGTTAATATCCACTGACCGTGCCCCCAACTTAGCCAAGATTTCAAACCCTATAATCAAGGCTTTGTACTCTTCTTGAATGTTTGAATAATGGAACCTAGGAACAAACCCACGTTTTATTATGATGCCCCCTAGAAAAGTCAGAACAATACCTACCCTTACTGATGTCGAAGTTTTTGACCCATCAAACCCTAACTCCCAAGAGGAAGTCTGTGAAATGCAATTTACTTCTTCTTTAAGAATATCTTTGCTGGGGTGATGAGTAAGGAAATCAGCTAGGGATTGACCCTTAATAGCTCAAAGAGGGCTATATTGGAGATGAAATTCTGATAAATTGACTACCCATTTTCCACTTCTGTTCCTTAAGTAGGGCCTTTACTGGATGTATTTCATCACCTTAGTTTGACTCACAACCATAACAATTACTAGAAGTAGCACCTAAGTATGGTGCAAGAAAAATATAGGGCAAGCAATAGTTTCTCGATGGGGGTATACTTTGTTTCAACATCAGTCAAGCTTTTGTTGAGATAATAGATGCTTCTTTCAAATCCCCCTTGATCTTGGGCTAAAATTCTTCCAATTGTATCATCTGAAGCTAATATATATAAAATCAGGGCTTCCTTCAATCTGGGAGGACTCATAATCGGTGGCTTTGTAAGATAAGCTTTGATTTCATCAAATACCACTAAATGCTCCTTTCTACAAGTAAATTCTATGTTTCCCCTGAGAAATAACCTCATAGGATGAAATTTCCCAGTTGTGTTTGTAATGAATTGACTTAAAAAATTTATCTGCCCAATCAAACTTTGCAACTCTTTCTGGTTCCTCGGGGGAGGAGTCTCCATAATTGCTTTTGCCTTATTTTCATCAATCTCCATGGCCCTCTGATGTATCAAAAATCCCAGGAAATTACCGATAGAAACCCTAAAGGCACATTTTAAAGGGTTCATTTTGAGCTGGTATTGTCTCATCCTTTCAAAGTTTTTTCTCAAATTGGCCAGGTGTTGCTCTTCATGCTATGACCAAACCACCACATCATCTATGTATTCTTATATAAACCCCAAGAAATCAGGGAAGATATCATTCATTGCTCTCTAATATGTTACCCCAGCATTCTTTAAGTCAAAATGCATTACTACCCATTCATATGCTCTAATTGGCCCAAGGCCTGAAGGTTATCTTGCTCACATCACCTTTGATGATCTTAATTTGATTGTAACTCAAATGCCCATCTATAAAACTCAAAATAGTATTCCTTGTAGTCAAATTAATCAGCATATCGGCTATGTGTATAAGATATTCATCCTTAGGAGTTGCATTGTTCAAATTTCTGAATTCGACACATATTCTTAACTTTCCATTCTTTTAAATCACTAGGACTATATTTAAAAGACATTATGTGTAGACTGCAGATCAGATGAATTATGCTTTGAGTAACCTCTAAATTTCTTATTTGATTAGCTCTTCAACTTCAGAAGACATCCTTTTTATAGAATGTTTGAATGGCTTAAAACTTGGCTTAATGGGTAGTTTATGCTAAACTAATTCCCTTCCAACCATGGCATTTTGTCGTAGGTCCAAGCGAAGCAATCTTTAAACTTTCTCAATAGGGCTACAAGCTTTTCTTCAAACTCGGGGGATAACTTAGCACTTATGAAGATTGGCCATTGGCTGGCCTTTGTCCCCAAGTTGATTTCTTCTAATAGCTCT
Source organism: Codiaeum variegatum (assembly GCA_948294925.1). Taxonomy (NCBI): domain Eukaryota; kingdom Viridiplantae; phylum Streptophyta; class Magnoliopsida; order Malpighiales; family Euphorbiaceae; genus Codiaeum; species Codiaeum variegatum. The sequence continues at coordinate 8,147 of CAOJBK015128502.1, forward strand.
TAAACCTCAACCGGTTCATCTTGGAGCTTTTTACTCGCTGCCCCCTGGTCTTCAAATTCCAGGGTTGCTGTGGGATCTTTCCCTTCATCTTCATAGATGCACTCCTAAAACATATTGTGGAGCCTAAGGATAACCTCCATCTGCCTCTTAGAGATTCTATCCATAGATTAACTAGAGGGAGTTGCTCGGTCAATTACCCGAATTGTCTTAGGCTGAGATAACTGGCCAGGCACTACCATCTTTCTATCCAACTTCCTTTCAGAGTTAAAGAACAAAGTCTTTGACTCGGCATCATAGTAGACCGCATCTGAGAAGTTTACCCCTTATCTGAAGGGATTAGGGTTTATATGCACTGTCTCGACATAATCATCCCTAAAAAGAATTAAAATTTGGTGCATGCTTGAAGGAATGCAGAAGTTATAATGAATCCAATCCCTCCCAATCAAAAGATTATAGTTGACTTGGGCATCAACCATATAACAACCAGTTGGCCGAATTTCCCTGTCGACTTTGAGTTGATGGTCATAAACCCCTCTAGTAATGTCTCTCCCCATGCAAAGTCATGTAGGGAAAGCTCAAACTGTTCAAGATCTTGGGAAGTGAGACCCTACTTTTCAAATGTCTTTAAGGTCAGAATATTGAACCCCGCTCCATTATCTGCCAATATTCTATTTGCAAAGATTCCATTCGCCTCAGCCTTGATATAGAGGAGCTTTATATTGTTGACCAAACACCTCTGAGGATCCTCCATGATGATTGAGAACGGTTTTTGTGTTCCCTTATCATCAATATCTACCTCCAACACATCTCCATCGAGGGTAGCCTATTGCCCGGGCTTTGCTTGATATTCCTCTAGGAGTATAGTAACTATGTTGGGATCAACTTTCTCTTCCAGAATAGGGCTAATGGTAACCATATTGATCCTAAGATTCTTAATCCGCTTGGGTTCTTCCTTACTTTCTTCCTCTGCCAATTTTACATCTTTGGGACATTGGTTTCTTAGCCATACTTCATGTCTTATCCCACTGATGTTCATAATTGCAAACTTACCCTTCAATTCTTCCTCAATAGGTTGATTTCCTTGGGACTTCATGCTTTGGGGTTTTTTCTATGTTTCTCTTACCTGAGATGTTTTATCCTAGGGTTTCTCCCCTCGGGCTCTCTGATCTTGGGGTCTTGTTTCACATCCCCTTCCTTTTTTATTTCCCTTTGCTGCCCAACACTTGGCATGTTGCTCTCAGAGTCGCTTGTTGTCAAAGTCCCTTCTTTCATCAGCCTCCCTAAGAATCTGCTAATCTATGATGTCTAATTTTCTTTCAACCTTTGCAATGGGCATCTTATTCCTATCCAACATTTTGGCTCACCATTCAGCCTCTTGTCTTTGTCTATCTTCTAAATACTTGTCTTCTCGCTCTTAAGCTTTCATCTTTCTCTCTCACAACTCTTCCCTCTTCTTGGGGTTAGTTCTCATAGATACTTAGAGTCTCTCCATTTGCTATTGCCTTTATAATATCTTCTTCTAGGTGCGAGTTAAAATTGGCCTCTAATTCCTCTTACTATGGCCAATTCGTGAAAAGATACTGCTAGAGCTCGAGGCTTAGGAGTTAGGCTAATGCTGCTCCCATTTTTCCACCTTTTTTGGCATAGGCTTAAAGGTTTAAGGTACCCAATCCATGATGTCAGCCTTCTCTTTTTCAACCTCAGGAAAGGGCTTTGATCTTGCTTCCTCTGCATAGCTGCTCTTTCTACCTCAATGATCTTAATTTGATATTAGCTCGAATGCACATCTATAAAACTCAAAATAGTATTCCCTGCATTTGAATCAATCAACATATCAACTATGGGCATAGGATATTAGCCCTTGGGGGTTGCAGTGTTCAAATTTTTGAAATCGACACATATTCTCAACTTCCTATTCTTTTATATCACTGGGACTATATTTGAAAGCCATTTTGTGTAGACTGCAAGTCAAATGAATCCTGCTTTATGTAACCTCTAAATTTCTTATTTGATTAGCTCTTTAACTTTAGGAGACATCCTTCTCATGGGTTGTTTGAATGGATTGAAACATGGCTTAATAGGTAGTTTATGCTCAACCAATTCCCTTTCCAACCATGGATTTTCGTCGTAGGTCCAAGAGAAGCAATCTTTAAACTTTCTTAATAGGGATACAAGCATTTCTTCAAATCTGGGGGGTAACTTAGCACATATGAAGATTGGTCGTTGGTCGGCCTTTGTCCCCAAGTTGATTTCTTCTAATAGCTCTTGAACCTCAACCGGTTCATCTTGGAGCTTTTTACTCGCTGCCCCCTGGTCTTCAAATTCCAGGGTTACTGTGGGATCTTGCCCTTCATTTTCATAAATGCACTGGGTCGAACATACCTACTCCCAAAATAGATTATGGAGCCTGAAGATAACCTTTACATGCCTCTTAGAGATTTTATCCATAGATTAACTGGAGGGAGTTACTCGGTCAATTGCTCGAACTGTCTTAGGCCGAGATAATTGGTCAGCCACTATGATCTTCCTATCCAACATCCTTTTAGAGTTAAAGAACAGAGTCTTTGACTCAGCATCATAGTACACTGCATCCGAGAAGTGTACATGCATTATCTTGACATAATCATCCCTGAAAAGAATCAAAATTTGGTGCATGCTTGAAGGAATGTAGAAGTTAGAATGAATCCAATCCCTTCGGAGCAAAGATTGTAGTTGACCTGGGAATTTTCACATAACAACTAGTCATCCGAGTTTCCCTGCTGACTTTGAGTTGTACGGTCACAAACCCCTCTAGCAATGTCTCTTCCCCCACAAAGTCGAGTAGGGAAAACTTGGACCGTTCATGATCTTGGGAAGTGAGAACCCAATTTTTAAATGTCTTTAAGGGTAGAATATTGACCTCTGCTCCGTTATCAACCAATATTCTATTTGTAAATATTCCATTCACCTCACTTTTGATGTAAAGGGGCTTGATATGGTTTTCCAAACACATCTGAGGCTCCTCCATGATGATCAAGAGTGGTTGTTATGTCCCCATATAGTTGATATCTTCGTCTAACACATCTCCATCGAGGATAGTCTACCACTCGAGCTTTGCTTGAAATTCCTTTAGGAGCATAGTAACTATGTTGGGATCGACTTTCTCTTCTAAAATAGGGGTAATGGTAGCCATATTGATGCTGAGCTTCCTAATCAGCTTGGATTCTTCCTTACTTTCTTCCTCTGTCAATTTTACATCTCTAGGACAATGGATTTTTAGCCACACTTCATGTCTTATCCCATTGATGTTCACAATTGTAGACTAACCCTTCAAGTCTTCCCAATTGGTTACTTTCCTTAGGACTTCTTGCTTTGGGGTTAGTTTTGTGTTTTCCCTACCCAAGATGTTTAATCCTAGGGTTTCTCCCCTCGAGCTCTCTAATCTTAAGGTCTTTTTTTGCATCCCCTTATTGTTCAATTTCCCTTTGGTGCCCAACACTTGGCATGTTGCTCTCGGAGTTGCCTATTGTCAAACTCCATTCTTTCATCAGCCTCCATATGAAGTCGCTGATCTCTGAGGGTTAATTTTCTTTCAACCTTTTCAATGGGCATCTTATTCCTGTCCTGCATTTTGGCTCGCTGTTCAGCCTCTTGCCTTTCTCTGTCTTCAAAATATTTGTCTTCTTGTTTCTCTCTCGCAATTCTTCCCTCTGCTTGGAGTCAGTTCTTGTAGCTTCTTGAAGTGTTTCCATTTTTTGTTTCCTTTTTGATATCCTCTTCTGGGTGCGGGTTAAAATTGGCCTCCTCTTGCTTTGGCCAATTCATGAGAATACACTACTAAAGCTCGAGGCTTGGGAGTTGGGCTGATGTTTCTCCCATTTTTCCACCTTTTTGGGCATAGGATTGAAGGTCTGAGGTACTCGGTCCTCGACGACAACCATCTCTTTTTCAACCTCAGGAAAGGGCTTTGCTCTTGCCACCTCTGTATAGTTTCTCTCCTTAGGCTTTTCTAGGAACTGCAACCTTTGATGAATGTGTCTCTTCGGATACTGGAGCCTTTGATGTATGGGATGTTTTTCTTCTCCTTTAGTCAAGGTTTGCCTCTTTTATGGATTTTGAGGTAAGGGAGAAACTTCCTTCCATTTAGGGACAACCTCTAACTCCACCCTACAATTTGGGCACGTCAAACATACTTAATAGCCCACATTCTTACTTGCTAGGGCCATCTTGTTTAAAGTCCCTTGATCAAGGTCAATTTTAGTCTTTATCCGATCAATTTTATTCCCTAGCCATCTTAGTCCTAAGAGGGGGATGGTAAACATTCCGAACTTTATGCCTACCTTAGGCCCCTTAGGGAATTGGGTTGTCTCGACAATAATTGTCTTTCCTTAGGAATACAAGTCGACCTTCCTCGATGGCCTTTTGCACTATATTTCTAAAGGTGATGCAATTATTGGTGTAGTGTTTATCCACATTGTGCCACTTGCAGTACACTCTTGGCCTTTCTTCAAGAGGTGGGATCATGTGCCCTGCACTTAGCTCAATCTGACCTTCCTTTAAGAGTAGGTCAAAGATTTTATTTGGCCTTGTAGATATCAAAGGAGTACTCCTTTGCCAACTTTTTTTTGTCCTATTTCTTTTTATGTTGAGGCCTTAGTGTATGGCATGAAAATGGAGCCCAAAGTTTTAGCTCGGACACACAAATTTCTGCCTCCTCTTTTGATTCAGATCCCGCGTTAGGGGTTGAGTATGCTACCTAATCTTTGTAATACGACCAAGTGGGTTTCTTTTGTTCTTTCTCTTTAAGCAATCGTTTATAACTTGTTACTCGGTCTAAGAGGTCGTAAAAGTCATAAAACTTCTGTCCCTGAAATTTTTCCTTGATGACCATGTTTATGCCTCCAAAGGCCAATTCTACCAATTCTAACTCTGAGACCCTTATAGGATATTGGGTCTTCAATTTTCAAAACCTTGTTATGTATTTCTCAGTAGCCTCTCCTAGATTTTGTGTGATTTTAGCCACGTTGGCCAAGGTTGTGTTTGGCTCTGAGCTATAAAACTCATTAGTGAAAGCTTGAACCATCTTCTCCTAAGAATGTATGCCTTTTGGGTGAATCCGACTATACCACTATAAAGCGGGGCCTGTGTGGGAATTGGAAAATAATCTAAGCTTAAGAAAGCCACTACATAAAGCTTCACCATACAGGATAATGAATAGCGAGAGGTGTTCTCTGGTGCTGACAGTGCCATCTCCCAAAAATAATGTAAATTCTAGCATCTTGTATCCCCTAAGGAAGGGATAAAATGCATCTATAAACTGAGGGTATGGCTATCCATAAGGATCCCTAGGGGGCATTCTAAGTTGTACTCACATCCTTTGCAACTACCTTGCCAACTCATTCTCGTTCCACTGCCTAGGGTTTTTATACCTAGGGTTGGGTAATTAAGGGTGTGGATAAGCTTCAATTGATTGCCCTTGAGGTGGAACATAAGCCACTTGATCACCTTAGGGTGGATAAGGTGTGTGTTGTTGAATCGGAGGCAGTATGGGAGAATATTGGTACTGTTGATATCGATCGAGGTCTTCTGGACGATAGCCCATGCCAATAACTTGGCATGAAGGATACACAAGCTACCCATGTTGATGATATCAGCCTGGGTCTTCTGGCTGATAGCTTGAGCTAGAGGAGGCATGGGTCGTAGCCCTTGGCCAACATTCTGAACTTGGGGAGGCACGAGTCGTTGTTTTAGATATTGGCCCTGGTTGTCTTGTAGCTACCCCTGGCCGATATTTGGCCGTTGTGAAATTTTGACTTCCCCATATTGCAGCTCATTTTGAATCGGCATTAGCCGATTCTATCGGGGTGGTGTTCCCTTATTTGCAGCAACATCATTGTATCTCTTAGCGAGCATGTTGTTGAAGTTTGCAACTAACTCGTTGAAAGTTTGAACGGTGTTATATACCCTATTTTTTGCATCTTTGATTTCTTTCTGGAGAGGGTGCATGACTTGAGCTATCTTATTCATTAGGCATGTATACATGTCCATATTGGCATGTGCTATCGCTAATCTAATAGCATTGATATCAACGTCGAACAAGGATCTTGGGTTAGGTGGCTCAATATCACAATTGTATTCATCCTCAGTTTTCCCTTCAGTAAGGTCGTTGTGGGGAGGGTCTAGTAATCCCCCTGGTATGATAATCTCTCGAGGCTGATTTTCCATGTTTCGTTCGGTCGCACCTATAGTCACAAGATCAATGGAGTCATTAGAAGAATCACCAGGTTTCTTAGTCTGTTTCTGATTTTACTCGCCACATTACAATTTTAGGGAAGTCCCACTAGGCGTGCCAATTCTATTCGCGTCAAAAGTTGAGATCCTAAGCCGTTCAGGGCACTCGGGTATAGGCCTATAGGTCAAAGTGTCCTCAATCCTATACAATAGAGTTTTTTTTATTTATTATTTCTTGTATTAGTCTAGGCAGGTTTATTAATAACACAAATCAAGAGTGCAATATCGAAGGATAAGTTTATATTAAACCTCAAATAAACAATGGTCCAAATAGCAAATTTTTTTGGTAGTTTCTTAATAAATAGCTAAAAGAAGACAAAAAAAAATATACTAAGGAGTACAAAGAGTAAACCTAAGTGTAGAAACATTCCTTGAAGTAAACAAGGACGTCCCTGTCGGTCTTCACTTCCAAGGCTCTGAATGGATCTTTTCCTCTCAGATGTAGGTTAAGCCATCACCAAGAGCTCTAAATCCGGAGGAGTTGGATCGATATATAGATTGGGGCCGTCAACCAATTCTTCCTTTGGAGATGTAGGCAATCGACGTCACTCCGATGCGATAACTGCAACCGATGATGACTAGAAAAGGCTAAATTAGAATCTACTCTTAAGGTTCCTTGCTGAAGCAGGGTAAGTTTTTGAGTGATGAAGATTGGATCTTTTAACCCTAGGACTTAGAGCCTCTTATATAGTTTTTCTTCTAAGGCAGTGGAGTCTTGACCTAGGGATCTTTAGTGTGGGCTTAGGCTTAGAACTTTTTGGACTCAAGTCCTCAACTGAGGGACTTTTGAGGGAGATGGATTTGGGGCCTTGCGGGCTGGGCTTTAGGGAGAATGGGCTCTGGGGTCGATATTGACCTGGGATTGTTCTTTCATTCTGGGTGAGGAATCACTCAATGACTTAGGATTCTAGGGCCCTTCTGAAGTTGTATCCCTTGGTAACAAATTGGCCTTTCCATTGGGCTTAAGTTGATGGCTTCACTCATAGCGATCTTTGGATTTGGCCCTCGATCGCAGAATATCGCTATGGACTTCGAGCTGAGGTTCATGGGCTTGAGGCCTTTACTCGCCCTAGGAAGGACCAATCCCTTAGTGAGACTTGTGATTTACCCTGCTCGCCAAGAGCCTCAAATTATGGACCTGGCCTCTTCACGTCCCTTGACAGGCTTCATGAGCTAGTATTTGAACCGGTGTTAACAATTTCAAATTTTATTTTCCAAATAATTTCCTCTTCTCTGCTTAATTATTCTTTTTTTCGTGGAGATTTTGTTCTACTTTCTCTTATTTCTTAGACAATAGTACTCAAAACAAAGCATAATATTCAAAAAGTCCTCTCGAGAGGCGTTGGTGGTAGGATAGAACAAGTATGGTTGTATAAAGCTAAATTCAGGTGACGTTTGGTAAACTGAAAATTAAGTGTTGAAAATTAATTACTGAATTTTAAGTGTTTAACAAAATAAGTGATATAATTTTTAAATTGTAAAACTATCCAAAAATCTTATAACTTATTATATTTAGTATAAATTTTAAATTAAAAATTTTAATTTATTATTTTAAGTAATTTTTAACTTAATTTAGACTTTTAAGTTAAATTTATTAAATGAATTTAAAATGATTAAGTGCTAAAAATTTTAGTTTTAGGTGTTGAATGAAATTCAGTTGGATTATCAAACACCACCACTGACTCAACTTATTATCTAAATAGTTTGAAACTGAATGAATTGATTTCAAATAATTTTATTTTTTTTGCTTGGTATTTGATTTCAAATAATTATGAGTTGATTCTAAGTAATTCAAAAATAGAATCAATTCACGTACATCACTAACAGTTTACAAATTAACAATTCTCAAGTGATAGAATTTGTGAACTAGAATAGGCAAAGTTGGTTATGCAAATTTTTATAGGCATATTCATGTCAGCTATAGTGCCAGATCATTGGGATTCAGCAACAACCAAATCTTTTCCTTAGAGATGGCAATTGCAATGGCAATGGATGTAGATTTCACATTCCCCGTCGGGATTTACCCGTACAGGGGTGAATTCCCAATTTTTTCCTCATAAAAATGGGATGAGGCAAGGATGGGATAGGAATAGAGAATGTACTCTCCGTTACGGAAATCCTCATATCCGTACATACGAAGACTCAATTTAAATTATATAAATTTCTATTTTATAAAAATAATTTCTTTACGTATATAATATATTTCTATTATTAAGATTTTTAAATTTATTTATTTTATTAAATAATATTATAAAATATTTTTATTATATTAAATAAATAAATATTTTAATTTTATTTATTTATAAATTTTAATATATTAATATTTTAAAATATATATATATATATATATATATATATATTAATTCAGTAATATAAAATTTAAATGGAATGAAAATTCCAATAGGGATGAGAATAGGATCAAATTTTCCCATATGTGAAATGGAGATGGGAGATGGTATCTTGCCTATACCCGCCCGTAATCCCCTCTTTCCAGATACCCCTTTCAAATTAGCTCCGGTTTCTCTCTCTCATTTTTTTTTTTAAGAAAATGAAGTGCATATAATAAAGCCATTGAATTTTCAATTTGGGAATCCAAAAGGCCAAAATGGATAGAGAAGAAGGCCAGCTGCAAATGAAAAGGAGTGTATTAGAAAAAAAATAAAAGAGCAGATACAGTGGATATTATCAGGCACAGGGATTAAACATATATATAATCCATACACATAGGACATAACCCAAAGTCAATATAAAAAGAGAAGCATCATTTGGCAATTTTGTCATCATGCGATTTTTAAATAATACAAACCCTAAAATTCACACATTTTAGCCCTACTCCCCTCCTTGACCTAGAGCTGGACCCCCACCCCACCCTCCATTATTATTCCCAATCATCTTTCTCAACCAATCCTTTAATGGGAAATTAACAGAGGGACTTGTCTTTTGTTTTCATCTTAATTTTTTGTTTGAGCTTAATGGAACCAACTTCTGTTTTGTGTTTCAATTTCCATGAATCTATTGCCCTATACTAGTAACAATTAAGGAGAAGCATTGTAGAGTCAGCTAGTGTTTGTAAGTATCATTTTTGACCAATCAGCTGGCGTTGATAATGCTGAATATTTGGTGAACTGTTGCTGCTACCTCATCCGCTGATCTCATTTCACAGTCATCTTCCATCTACCAATAAAAATTTGATTAAAAAATTTGATTTGAAATCTGAAACTAAGTCAAACTGGTTGACAAAAGTACCTTGAGATTCAACGAGTAAACAACTGTGGCTTCTGAAGATGTGATGTTAAGGTGCAAAACAGTAAGTCTCAAGTCTTCCAATGCAACAATAGCTCTCAACAATTGGCTTGCCCTCTTTTCACATTTTATCCTCAAATTTACATGATTTTGTATGACCGTTACTTCTATTTCCGCCGTCTCCGATCTTCTCTTTACTTTTGCTTCCTCTTCGCAATTGTTGCTGAATTCACAGTCTTGCTGTGTCGTGTACAACCCGTTTGACGAAATGCCTGAACAAGCTGTGCCCTCTTCTGTTTTTCTCATTTTCTTTTGCGCTTCTAGAGATTGTAGCAGCTGCTCTAGTTCCTTCACGAAGTCTATTGCACCTCCTATAATCGATGCCTGGTCACCCTTTTCACCCATATACATAAAATTAATCTTTTGTTAGACTAGAAAGATTTTGACTTTTTTTTCTTTAAAGAGAAAATTATCATGCTTTAGAAGTTTCAAGATTGAATTTTTGCGGTGTTTGTGATTACCCTTTGGACGTAGGACGGTGGCATGAGAGAGCGGAGAGCGGTTAGGTAGTCGTTCATTTGTCGACGGCGGTTGCGTTCCACCGCAATGTGGGTCATTCGCTGACTCTCTACTTCTTCTTTGTTCTTTGTAGGCTTTATGCGTTTTCGTTTCCTTCGTTCTCTAGGGGCTACGGGAGAAGATTTTGACAAATGGGTGTGATTGAGCATGGCTTGTGGTGTAGAATTCAATGGAAAAGAAATGGCTGGATTGCGTTTTTTAGAAAAGCGTTGTGTAGAGATAGGTTGCCTTTGGTTAGGGTCAGGGCTAAGGCCTACAAGACAGGAATTTGAGAGTGGGTTTTGAAAGTCTTTGGTTTCAGATTTGATTGGTGATGAGTGTAAATCAGGTATGTCATGAGTGACACAACTTTCAAGTTCCACAGCTTGAAATTGGGTTTCATTTTCAGTATCCCATGGCTTTGTGAGATGTTGGAGTTTCAGCAGAGTCTGAAAGTTGGGTTCTTTGAAGGTAAACAAATGTGGGGATTCTACACTTTGAAGCATTTGTAGAAAAGGCATATTGTCTTCCAAACTTGGCATTGAAAAATGAGGCACTTCTCCCACTTCTTCTACTTCAAATCTTAAAACATCTGTATTGACATGTACTCTTTCAAAGATCTCCACATCCAGATGTTCTTCTCCTAAGAACTGCAGGGAAAAAAAAACCTAAGAAAAAGTGGAAAGAGAAGAGAAATTGTTGGAGATGGAGGAATGCACATGAAAAGAGGAAAAGAATAATAGAAATAGAATTAATTAAAGGGAGAGTTGAGAAGAGCAGATATTAGCATTTGAAGAAAAACAACACAAAGCATTGAATGCAAAGGAATTGGGGGAAGTAAATGCAAGTCCATAATCTCATTTATTTAAAGCAAAAGTACTAAAATGAGCAAAGTAACATACACAAGAATCAATGGGACCTTGGAGCCTCTCCATCACAGTTCTTTAGCAGTTCTCTCTCTCTCTCACTCAGTTACCAACATTCCATTGTGATACTAACAGAACAATAGTAATAAATGTAACATCCCATATTCAAACCACAAAATATATTCCTTTGGGTTCTGAAATGCTGGTGATAATATTCTTAAATAGAATATTATTAAATGCATTCAAAGGAACTCCACAGTAGAAGAACTAGAAATGGAGCCCAGAGGCAGAAGATGAGTGAAATAAAACAACCAACGGTTAAAGATATGGAAATTGAGAAGTAGAGAGTTGGTAAGAAGAGAGAAACGGAGAGTTGTCTGGTTTACAAGGTCCCAAGCATTATTAGCGGTGGCAGTTTTGTCCGGCAGCGGGGACAGAGTATTGTGGGGACTCTCTTTTCTCTCTCAAAAGCTTTGGAAAGTCCTTCTATGGATTGTGTCATCCAGTCTGATGATGGGTCTTTTCTCCTTCTCTCTCTATCTTCTCTTTTATTTATTTTTGTTTTAAGTAGTAATATTTTCCGTTGAAGGGTACATATATTCCTATTTTACTGTGATTGCTGTTTTACTTTTACCCTTTAGTTGATTTACAATGCACATGGTTCCCAGCAAGTACGATTATGACTACCTTTGTGTTCTTGCAAATTGCAATCCTCTTGCTTGCTACTTGCTCTCTTTGATTTTTTATCTCTTAATTGTTTTTGTCCCAATGGCTAATCTAATGGGTTTCCTTTGCTGATTTTTTTTTCTTTTCTTTTTTTCCTTTTTAGAAAGATAAATAGCTTTATAAATTACAAGTAAGAGTTTACATACAAATTGTTCTGAATCCAATCCAAAATCAATGGATCATTCCAAGCATTACAACAATGAAAAAGGACATGTTTAGCTAAATAATGAGCTGTCCAATTAAGATTTCTTTTTATATATTGGAAATTACATACAATGAAATCTTTTTTCCACATCTGATTATTTTTGCAAATTGTGACTTTGTCTATCTGCATTTTTGAATTGATTACTTGAATCACAACCTTTGCATCACTTTCTATAATTATGCGTCGAAATCCTATGTCTCTAGCTTTTTGAATTGCTTGATCGCTATGGCTTCAATTACCAAAGGAGATTCGCTATGATTAAATATGTTACCCCCTACTTGGAGAATTTTACCAGTAGCATTCCTAAAGATGATGCATGTTGTGCCCAACCTATTTAGTGTCACAATTAATCTTCACAAAATCAGGAGTAGGCGCCTTCCAGCCTTAATCCTAGCTACCCTGTTGTCGACTCTATCCATCAATACTTCTGGAAATGGCATATTGTTACTGGTTGCACACTTGAATTCTTCAAGAGCCTCTCTCACTTTTGCCAACACAACATTTATGTCTCAGTTAATACCTTAAAAAAGAAAGTTATTCCTCATTTTCCATATCCTCCACATGATCATTCCTGCATATTCAATTAAATCAACTTCTCATTGCCTTTTTTCAGATTTGACATCATCCACCTCCAATTACTAATGAAATCCAAACCTGGCACAACATCTGATTTTAAATTTAAAAGGGAAGCAAACCATAATGATATGACTTTATGACAATCAAAGAAAAGATGTCTAGCATTTTCTCTAAGGCCATACCATTTGCATGAATCATCAATACCTTCAATTCTAGATTTGATTTTAGAAGCCAAAGGTAGAATATCATAGTAAAGCTTCCATAGAAAAAAATATAATCTTTCTAGGTAGATTAAGCTCCAAAGTTCCTTCCAAAATTCATTAGAGGGTTAATCATTTCTTGGCATAGCTAGTTGGCTATTATGACATAACTTAAGAGCTACTTGATAGCTCAACTTGATAAGGTATTCTTCAGATTATGAGTAATTCCTTTGAACAACATCCCTTATTCCCAATTGAGAGATTGGCAAGTTGGAAATTTTTTCTGCCCATTAAGGCTCAAAAGTTTCCCTTACCATGTCTTCCTTCCATGAATGAGATTCATGATCAATGAAAGCATAAAGGGGTGATTTTGTATCTTTCCTAGCTCTAGGAGAAGACAGAAAAGGCCAAGTACATGGGATCCAAGGATCATAGAAGGGATCAATAGAAGAGTCGTTCCCCACTCTCCACAAAATACCTTGGTTTAGTACCTCTCTGCCTTTAAGGAGACTCTGTCATGCCCAAGAAGGGTTCCCCACTTTACTAGCTTTCATAAAAGATGAAAAACGAAAATATTTTCCCTTAAAAACTTTAGCTAATAAAGAGTTAGGCTTGGTGATGATTCTCCACCATTGTTTCGCTAATAAAGCCAAGTTAAAAACCTTAAAATCTCTAAATCCAAGGCCTTCATCTTTTTTAGAATAGCACAACTTTCTCCATGAAATCTAATGCATCCTATTAGCTTCATCACCATGTCCCCACCAGAATCTAGCTGCCAAGCTACTCAATTCTTTACAAAAACAATCGAGAATTTTATAACAAGACATGGAATACACAGAAAGAGCAGAGATAACTGATTTGATTAAAACTTCTTTACCCGACGGAGAAAGAAGTTTTTGTCTCCAACCACTTAGCCTTTTTCTCTACCTGCTACTTTAGCTCAAAAAATGTTTACTTCTTAGATTTGCTAACAATGGATAGAAGGCCAAGGTATTTATCATGAACACTAAGGCTGGGAATGTTCATAATGCTGGCAAGGTCACTCTACTATTCGAGGGAGTGTTTTTACTAAATAAGATAGTTAATTTTTATAAGTTGATGAATTTCCCACTTGCTATAATATAGACATCCAACCCATCTTTGATAACCATAATGTTTTCTTCGTTGCCTTTGTAAAAAAGTAAGAGAATTGTCATCGTGGAGCTGCTTCTTGCTACTTTAACCCCTTGTATTTTATTTGCTACTTCCACTTTTTAAATCAATTGAGAAAGACCTTCGAGACATAAAAGAAAGATATAAGGTGACAGTGGATCTCCTTGGTATAGGCCCCTACTGGAATAATGTAACCTTGAATATGCCCATTCACATTCACTGAATAGGAGACTGCTGTAATGCACTCCATCATCCATCTGACCCACATGTCATCAAAACCCTAAGCTTGTAGCATTTCTTCAATAAAGCTTCATTCCAATCTATCGTAGGCCTTACTAAGATCGAGCATTATAGCAGCATCACATTTTGGAGCATCTTCTCATCTTGAGGGAATGCTCGACTTCATGGGCAATAAAGATATTATCTGAAGTTGATATGCCCTTTATAAAATGCACTTTGATGATCATTAATCAAATAAGGGATGACTTATTGGAGCCTATTAGTCATAATTTTTGATATAATTTTGTAGATTGTGGAGTAGAGACTAATAAGTCTTAGCTGTTGCATGGTGTTCAACTTCTCCACTCTAAGGACTAAGGCAATGATTATATGATTGATGCTTTTGAGGAGTTTTCCATGCCTTAAAAAATCCTTAACAACTGCACAAACATCAAACTTGACAACATCCCAAAAATAATGAAAAAAATTTGCATTGAAACCATCCCAACCATGAGCTTTATATAAGGGTGAATATTCAAGATATCATTTCTAATTTTTAACATTACATATTTGTTTGGTAAGAGCAGTATTCATATCATTAGAAATATGAACATTCCAATCATTAGTAATACTATCAAAACCATACGGATTAGATGTAGAAAAAGCTCCCTAAAGTAATTATTGTACACTTCTTTAGCCCACATCATCTTTCAGTTACAATATGCAGTTTTGTTTATGCTTGGACACATTTTGGGTATGAAAGAAGTTGTGTTTTTGTCTCCTAGGTTCAGACAGCTAGCTCAATCTTGTTGTGCTCAATATGTCTCTTCATTTTGCTTCTCTTTTAGTAGTAAAGGGCGAATACGGAGTCGCGTAGTGGAAGACAGAATGCTGTCTAGAATTGGACAACATTCTGTATGAACAGTACCCATTCGATTTTTTTTAATAAAACATTTGCCATGCCAAAACACTTTTGACATGGTCTGTTTTAGATATTCATTAAACTCTTTAACAAATAAATAAACCAAAATGGACACATATTCAGCATCAAGGATCTTTTCAATTATTGTGCAAAACACAATAGAAACAAAGAAGGGTTAGAAAGTATGAAATACCTCTCGCCCTCCTTCATTAAGCTTCCCAAATGTGAAGCCTCTAGCTTGAGACATACCAAGCTTTTCCCAAAAGCTTGTTCTCTAGCTCTTTTCAAGAAGCTTGAA